>BSBK01007619.1:155000-257929 GCA_027943335.1 Chamaecyparis obtusa
CCTTTCCTTAGGATCCTAGATGATAATTTGATTCTTCATGATTCCAATCCTATTATGGAGCAAAACTCTTCTCACTCATCTCATGATGAGGATGATGCTTTAAGAGTTCCTCCTAAACAAGTCCAAAAATTTCAACTAAACTTGATAAAATGGGTAATTGGCTTATCCAAGAAAACCATAATCAAGATTCTATTCAAGCTACAGAGGCTCTTAAGAAAGTTCTTCATGATAGTGATCAAGGTGTTAATCTCTTGCATTTTATTACTCACCTCATGCATTCAAATGTTAAACCTTTAGCTCAAGAAGCTCAAGATTTTGGGTTGATTCCTCCTATCACTGGTGTAGAACCTTCTTCTATTCCTCTACCTAGTGTTCCTACATATACTCCTTGTATGGTGATTGTGATGGTTCCCTCTATTCCTGTGAGTGTTCCTCCTATGTCCCTTCCTACATCACAACCTTCTTATCATAATGTTCCTTTTACTTATTCCCACCTACTTCCAACTGTAGTTCCAAGTGTTCCTCCAATTGTGTCTTCTATCTAGTTGTGTCTTCTATTCCTGTAGCTTCTTACACTTTATCTAGTGTTTCTAATGTTGCTACTCCTATTTCCTCTAATGATTCAACAATAATTAGTTTGTCTCAAACTATGTCATCCTTATTGTTGTCTTTTCATTTTGAAATCCCCTGTTGAAAATGAGGGCCCGAGCTTATAATAATGGCATACCTTTTTGGTGAGTTTTACATTGATGTTTTGGAAATCATGTAGGCCCGTGTCCTTCCTAGCTCTCTTTTTATTGAATAGATTCAATAGTCTATGAAAACTAAGGTATTGAATGTTTGTTACTTCTCTGCATTCCTTCATTTCTTAATTGACACCAGGCTCATTGTAGATGTATGTGTGAAACATCAATGCCACTATCATGTTGCTATTGCCATATCATTAATGCATCATATATATTTGGTGTTAGCAGTAGACCAGTTGGATATATGATCTACTGTTAACACTACCTTCATATCCACTATCTAAAAGGCCATTTGATGTTTACTATCCCTTGAGAAGCTTTGTACTTAGGGCATTGGTGACATGTTTGGAATGCATATGTTTTTCTTAGATCATAATTAATAGTGATATTTTCTTAACTAATCAGTGCCCCCTTTTCATAACATATAGGATCATTGGCATCATAATAGAACCTCGTTGTTCTTGAAATTCTGGTATCCACTGTCAAGCCCATGAGCTGACTGCACAGTATCAATTATGATTATTTACTAAATGTAGACTGTTATTGAATCATTGGCCTGATCTATTCTTGGAAGCATCACCTTATTGCTTTGCATTGTGATCCTATCTATTGTTATGATAAAAGCCTATGGGTTGGAAGCACTATTTTTTCTTGATCAGGTCACTATTTCAATTCATGCACCATAGATTGATTTGATGCTTTCTTTCTCATAAAATATTATGTTACTTGACTTTGAATGCTCAGTACTATGTTGATATTGAATTTGACTCCTGACTGTAATTTGAGGGCACCTGCATGTGTACTTTTTACTGGTAGCTTGTTGAGATAGATTCTCCAAGGTCTAAGTAAGCCCCCTTTTGTTTGGCTCATTACATATGCTCATGCTATAGCATCAATGTATTGAATGTAGATTAAAGCACACTTATGCTATAATGTACCCTTCCTTAGAATGTATATTTTGATGATGATTCATTGTGCTTAATGAGGTCCATCTGATGTTATTAGAAAATGTTATGTTCATCATTTGTACCTATATGGGACTGGTTTTACTACATGATTTAAGGCACTGCTCCTTTTATTTCCATGTTTTCCCACTGAATAATACCCAAAGAGTGTTACACCATGTTGGATGTATCTTGTGATGCAATTCTTGATAATCACTATGCCATTTGTACTTTCATGTTTTCCTCTACTCCCATGGTTCTGCCTTCATGATCCTTAAGTGTCCCCATTGATGCTACATCATCTAGATGTTCCTCTATTTTGTGTTGTGGGTGCTCTTGGCCCTTGATGCAATCACTGATAGAAAACTTGAGGTTTTTCTATCATGATCTACATCAAGGGCCCTAGTCATTCATTGGATTTATTGTTTGATCAGCTCCCCCTATATCTGCACATGAAACAAACATGTTAGTGAAAACATGGTGCCTCTTTTTTTCTTTGGAGCCTTGATACACATGCCCTGAGCATAGCCTTTGTCAGAGGTGCATGGATGAGTGTATGTATACATTCTGTGAATACTATGATACCAGCCATTGCTTAGATCTATGGATCTAACCATATCCCCTCTTCTCTTCTTGCAAGTTCTGGATCTCAAGAGCTCTCTGGATAGGACCGAATCCAAAGACCACTACCTGGAAATGTCTGGTACCCCAGTATTTAATTGATTTTCTTTATGTATATCTATACTCATTCATTCAATTCTAGTAATGGCTATGCTCACGGCCTGTGTGAGCTCAGAAAGATACATTTTTCTTTCCAGTTCTTTTCCCTTTTGTACAACATACATATCACTGATACATGCATGTGATCTCTAGATGTAGAAGTTTATTTCCTTTCTATTTTATGCAATCTCTAGAATGAAATGAACACAAACTAGGGTACTGTAGCATCATCTAGTAATTAGGTCTCCAATCTAAGAATGAGTAAAAATATGATAACATTCTGGCAACCTCTTTGGAGTGCTTACCTGCTAAGCACCTTGACCAGCTACCTTAAAGATCCATCGGGCACAGAGTCTTATAAGCTTCAAACTAAACCTAGTTCCTTTGGAAAACAAATCCTCCTTGCTAAAAAAATTGCTAACTACTAGAAATAGCCTCTCTGGCTTATTACTACTCACACCAAACTGAAAACCAAACTGAAAGCAAACTGAACTAAAAACTACAAACAAAATTTGTGCTAGGAACTTAAAGAACATAGAAAACTAGAAAATTCTAACTTACTAATGTACAGGGGTAGAAATAGACCTCAGAAACAAGCCTTGAGGTGAATCCCATTCACTGGAATGGGTAGCTCCTCTCCATCCATGCTAGCTAGCTGAAAAGCATTATGGGCTTTGCATCCAATCACCATGAAAGGCCCACTCCATATTACATCAAATTTAGTATGCCTCCCTAGTTTGTATTTTGCTTCATCCCACTTGAGGACAAGGTCCCCCTCATTGAAAACTTTAGGTGTGGCTTTCTTATCAAAGTTTCTCTTCATCTAAGAGTGATGAGCTTCCAGGTTCTCTAGTGCTATTTTTCTTGTTTCTTCAAGCTCAATTAATTCAACAAGCCTGACTTACATAGCATCTTCTTCCACAAGATCAATTTCCTTAATTAAACTCAAAGTAGGCAACTCATTAGACAAAGGAATCCTAGCTTCTTTTCCATAAACAAGTGTATAGGGTGAGTTACCTATAGACCTCTTAGGTGTTATTCTATCTTCCCATAGGGCCAACTTCAACTTGTTGTGCCAATCCCTCTAGTTTCCTTCTATAGTCCTTTTGATAATTATCAGCAAGTTCTTGTTTGATGATTCTACCTAACCATTACCCTGAGGGTAATAGTTCGAAGAGGTACTTAGGAATATATTGTGCTTGAGTGCCCATTCTAAGATTCTAGTTCCCAAAAATACCATAGCATTGTTTGAAATGATAGAATCTGGAGTGCCAAATCTAGACACAACATCCTAATATAAGTTTAGGACAAAGGTTTCATTTGCTTCCTTCAGTGCTACAGCCTCTATCCACTTAGTAAAATAGTCCATAGCAGAAAGTATCCATTTATGTCCAGCACTAGATGGGGGGTTGACAGGTCCAATGAAATCCAATCCCCATTTGGAGAAAGGCTTCTCCACCTTGATGGGATGTAGAGGGAGGGATCCTAACTTTTGTTTTCTAGCAAACAAAGCATAGTTCTTGTACTTCCTTACCTAATCAAATGAATCTTTGTATAAGTTAGGCCAATAGTATCCAACTCTCATCACTTTTAGAGTAGTGGTTCTTGTTGTAAAGTGTCCTCCAAAACCTCAATCATGAAACTCCTCCAGTATTTTATCCACTTGGCTATTTTCAACACATCTCAACAAGACACCACTATGATCTCTCCTATATAGAACATCATCAATAATGATAAATTGAATAGCTTGGAGTCTAAAGTACCTTCTTTTACTCCTTTCAAGGCCTTCAGGGCACTAACTAGTTGAGAGATAACATTTCATCTATGTTGTCCAGCTTGTACTCTGCTCTGCATTTTGGTTTATCAAAAAAACCTCCCCCTTTTGTTGATTTGGGTCTATTATTCCCTCATTGAGCTGTTCAAATAGCCCTTTTCCTCTAATCAGCTTGGTCACTTTAATCTAAATGTCATACTCCATGACTTTGGTGATCCAACTAGCCCTCTTGTGGGTCGAGTCTTTATTCAGCAGAAAATATTTTATGCAAGGGTGAGCAACCATCAGGTGCACTATGTTATTGGATAACAAGTGCTTGAATTTTTTAAAACTCTTCACAATTTCTAGGACATGCTTTACTACAGGAGTGTAATTAAGTTCATAACCATCTAGACCTTGGCTGTAGAAAGCTATTGGTTATTCTTGCTTCTTAGCATTCTACTAGACTAACATGGCAGAGATACTATTAGTGTCTCCAAAATAATATAGGATGAAATCTTTAAAAAATTTAGGGTTTACCAAAGTAGGAGCAAAGGCAATTGCCTTCTTGACTTCCTCAAATGACACAGGGGCAGGGTAGATACAAGCAGAATCAAGTAGAATTGAGTCCACTTGAATCCACAAACAAGCCCTGCTCAGTGTTACAAAATGGAAGAAATATAGATATCACATGAAATAAATGAAATCACAATGGATATGAGACAATCAACTAGCAGAAACAATAGAGAATTATATTATTTCTTTCAACATGCCCGGCTGTGAGGCCTTCCGGGTTTTGGCCTTATACAATGAGAATTATGAAATCAAAATTACAACTTGCATCCTATCTTTCTCTCAAATGATATATCTTGATAATTATCCTCCTTGGATCTCCCTTTTGATGCCCTAGTAAATCAATCTAGACTCCTTATATAGCTAGCTAAGCCAGTCAAGCATTTAATTACAATATAGGTCCAGTTTGGAAGATTTAAACCAAAACTAATGCTAAAATGAATATAAATTGATGTCCCTTTTTATTTATGTCCTTAAATGACCCAAGAACATTCCTTTAAGTGTGAAAGGTCCCATTTGATCACATAGAACATCGCAAGAAGAAACACCACATGTATCACCTGAAAATTGGTAGAAAATAGGTCCTGAGGAAAAATGTGCATAAATTTTTACTCATAATGAATTAGGGCTTGCACTCTTGGGAAATGATATTAATTTAGGTCCTCTAAAACTCCTTAAGAGATAAAAGGATTATTCCTTATGGATCAAGGCCTCTAACATGAACAATCAGCACCAAAATTGTAGTAATGGCTCAGACCCAAAACTGGCATAAAATAGGTCCCTGACCAAAATGGACATAACTTTTGACTCATAATGAATAAGGAGCTCCCCCTATGGGAAATGATATTAAATTAGGTCCTCTTTAAGTCCCTAAGTTAGAAAGGTATTATTCTTTAAGGATAAAGGTCACCACGGTGTGCAATCAGCCCCAAAACTGTAGGAAAGTACTGCTCTAACAGCATGAACATAGCTCTAAATTTCAAATTGTCCATCCAATCTTTATGTGCTCATAGGAGAAGGTTCCCAAATAGGTCCTCAACATAATGTAAGCTTAAAACACCATTAAACCACCAAATGCAAATATTATAAAGAAAACAACTGCAAACAGGTATAGAAATCAGGAAATGTTTTTGGTTGATGCAAGATTGCTCAAAGACCCAAGATGCTCTTGCATCAGACACCTGGGGTAAATAAAGAGCTAATGTCCACATTAGGAACTACTCATATTCTGACCTGAATCATAAAGATCCAACTCAGCTTCTGTAATCCATGAACTTTCTTCAACTGGCTTGTCTTTCCACTGAACTAGATATTCCATGTAGTCTTTTCCTCTTGTACTCTTGCTCACTCTTTTATTCAAGATCTTCTCAATGCTATCTCTTTTCTTCTAAGGATAATCTAGATGATCTTCTATCTCATAATTTGATTCAAAGTACTCAAATATATCAGAAATATTGAATATAGGTGATATATACATGTCCTCTGGTAATTCTACTTCATAAGCATTTCCACTATCAAACTTCTTCAGAATCTTACAAGGTCCAAACTTCTTCATTTTCAGCTTATTGTAGGTACCAACTAGAAATCTATTCTTCTTCAAATGAATCATAACCTCATCTCCAACTTCAAAATATTTATGTCTTCTTCTCTTATCTGCTCTCTATTTATATTTCAGATTATTGTCCTTCAAATTCTTTTTAACTTCATCATGAAAAGTTCTCATGTATTCTGCAAAATGATCAACTTCAACACTTCTTCTGGTCTCAGTAGGTAATTCTCTTAGCTTTTTGGTTCCCTTAGGATGAAATCCAGTAAAAATCTCAAATGGTGTCCTCTTAGTACTTCTATTCACGTAATTATTATATGCAAACTCTGCTTGTGCCAAAATTAAATCCCAATTAGCAGGCTTATCTCCAACTAAACATCTCAACAAGTTTCCCAAACTTCTATTCACAACTTCAGTCTATCCATCTGTATGAGGGTGAAATGTAGAACTAAACTTCAAATTATTATTCATCTTCTTCCAAAGTGTTCTCCAAAAATAACCAATAAACTTAATATCTCTGTCTGAAACAATAGACTTAGGCAAACCATGCAATCTTACCACTTCCCTGAAGAATAATTCAGCTACATGTAATGCATCAAATGTCTTCTTACAAGGTATGAAATGAGCCATCTAAGAAAATCTATCAACTACTACCAAAATAAAATCATTACCTCTCTGAGTTCTAGGCAATCCAAGAACAAAGTCCATACTCACACCTTCCCAAGGTTACCAGGTATTGGCAAAGGTGTATACAATCCCAAATTCTGACTATTTCCTTTTGCTACTTGGCAAATTCTACAACCTCTGACCATTCTTTGTACATCTCTATAAATCTGTCACCAAAAGTATCTTTCTAAAATCAAATTCATAGTCTTATCAATCCCAAAATGTCCAGCAAGTCTACCACTATGTTTCTCCTTCATTAAGTTTTCTATCATAGATCTTCTAGGTATGCACAATTGAACTCCTTTAAACAACATGTCTTCTTGAATGAAATAATCACTCCACTTATCACTCACTGTGTGTTCCTTACAAGCTTTCCAAGGTTCTGCAAAATCAATGTCAGTCTCATACAAACACTTCAAATCATCAAAACCAAGTACCTCAACTCTCATCTTTGTCAGCAAATTTCTTCTCCAGCTCAAGGCATCATCAACCTTATTTGACTCTCCACTACTCTATTCTTTCATTTCTTTTGTAAATGTTTTATCATCAAACAAACATAATCTAACTATAGTACAGTGACCTTCATCAAACTTGTCTATCAAAGGCAATAATACTTGTTTCTTTCCATCCATCAAAATAGTATATTGATTCAATCTATCATCATGCAAAGATTTCCTATCATACTACCAACGTCTACCCAAAAGAATATGACAACAATCCATAGGCATAATATCACACAAGACTTCATCATGATAATTCCCAATTTTGAATTTAACAAGGCATTGTTCACTTACAAGTAGTTTATGCTCCTTCTGGATCTAAGAAATATGGTAAGGCTTAGGATGTTTCAATCTCTACAATTATAATTTGTTAATCAGCCCTTCGGATGCCAAATTATTAGAACTTCCACTATCAATGATTACCTTGCAACATTTGTCAGCGATCTTACATCTAGTTCTAAAAAAACTTTTCCTCAAAATAGGTTCCTCATCAGCTTCTTCATTCCACAAGATCCTTCTTAACATCAATTTCTCACCATGTTCAGGTTCATTAGACATTTCCTCAACTTCTTCACAAGCCAAATTATTTCTTCCATTACCTCCAGTCTTCTTTCCAGAGTTAGTACATTCAAAAGCTCTATGTCCTTCACCACATTTGTAACAAGTACCTCTAAACCAATATTTCTCTTCTCTTTTTTCATTATTATTATTCCTACAGTAACCAGTATAGCTACCTCTAGAGTAATTACCTCTTTTAGCAGGTTCATCTTTCCATCCTTTATCTTGTACTGCATTATTAGATCTACCACTTTCTCCATAAGATCTACCTCTACTTCTCTAAAATCTACCACCTCTTCCTCTTTGTCTTTAATCATGTTTCTTTGTTAATCTCTCTTTAGCCTTCAATGAAAATTGGTATGCTTCTTCCACACCATCTATTTTCACATAGTTGATCTCATCTTGAATAGATGTCCTCAGGCCATTCAAATATCTAGCCACCTTCTCAACTTCATCATCCACATGTCTAGATCTGATATTCAATTTGTAAAATTCCTTAGTATATTCTTTCACACTCATGTCCTTTTGTCTTAGATTTTGCATTTTTCTCATCAGACTAACTTGGTAGTTAGTAGGAAGAAACTTCTTCTTCATCTTTCCAAGCATCTTCATCCATGTCTTGATCTTTCCTTTTCCTCTCTTTTGTCTCTTAGTTTGCAAATGATCCCACCAAAGAGATGCATGACATTTCAACTTTGTAATTGCTATCTTAACCTTCTTATTATCAGGAGTACCTTCATACTCAAAGTATTTATCCATCTTAGAGATCCAATCCAAAAGTGTATCAGTCTCAAGTCTTCCATCATAACAAGCAACTTCAACTACAGGTCTGGAGTTAGCCTTAGACAAAACTCTCAAAAGTCTTTCCTCATCTTGTTCAACTTTAGGTTCAGCATTAGGTACTACTTCTTCTTCTTCATCACTAAGATCTTCAAGATGTGCTCCTCTTCACTGGGTTGTCTCTATAGCTTCAAGCCTAGTTGCAATCTACCTCAACATATCCATGAAAGCATTATCATTTCCTCTACCACATACCATCTTGACAATCAGGTTCCAGCAAGATCGTAACCTTCTACAAGTTATAGGTTAGATCTCAGATTTTCCACCCTACAACCAATCCAATAAGGTTCTCCATGATCCAATCCACAAGAAAGAACTCGCTCTAATACAACTTGACGTAGGGGTAGGGCAGATACAAGTAGAATCAAGCAGAATTGAGTCCACTTGAATCCACAAACAAGACCTGATTAGAGTTACACAATGGAAGAAATATAGATATCACATGAAATAAATGAAATCACAATGGATATGAGACAATCAACTAGCAGCAACAATAGAGAATTATATTATTTCTTTCAACATGCCCGGCTGTGAGGCCTTCTAGGTTTCGGCCTTATACAATGAGAATTATGAAATTAGAATTACAACTCACATCCTATCTTTCTCTCCAATGATATATCTTGATAATTATCCTCCTTGGATCTCCCTTCTGATTCTCTACTACATCAATCTAGACTCCTTATATAGCTAGCTAAGCCACAGGTCAAACAGTCAGGCGTTTAATTACAATATAGGTCCAGTCTAGAAGATTTAAACCAAAAATAATGATAGAATGAATATAAATTGATCCACATTTGGATTTAGGTCCTTACATGAGCCAAGAAAATTCCTCTAACTATGCAAGGTCCCATTTGATCACATAGAACATCACAAGAAGAAACACCACATGTTTCACCTGAAACCTCACAGAAAATAGGTCCTGAGGCAAAACGGGCATAACTTTTTACTCATAATGAATTATGGCTTGCTCTCTTGGGAAATGATATCAATTTAGGTCCTCTAAAACTAATTAAGATAGAAAATTCTGATTGCTTATGGATCAATGTCTCCAACATGAGCAATCAGCACCAAAACTACAGTAACAGCTCGAACCCAAAACTGGCAGAAAATAGGTCCTCAACCAAAATGGGTATAACTTTTGACTCATAATGAATTAGGAGCTGAGAATTTGGGAAATGATATTAAATTAGGTCCTATTTAAGGGCCTAAGTGAACAAGGTATTATTATTTAAGGATCAAGGTCTCCATGGTGTGCAATCAGCCCCAAAACTGTAGGAAAATACTGCTCTGACAGCAAGAAAATAGCTCTAAATTTCAAACTGTCCATCCAATCTTTATGTGCTCATAGGAGAAGGTTCCCAAATAGGTCCTTAGAATAATGTAAGCTTCAAACACCATGAAACAATCAAATGAAAAGATTATAAAGAAAACAATAGCAAATAGGTACAGAAATTAGGAAATGTTTTTGGTTGATGCAAGATTGCTCAAAGACCTAAGATGCTCCTGTATCATCAAAACACCTTTTTCCTTCATTTTTCCAATGAAAAGTTGAGTTATTTTTCAGCATCTAGGTCATAGGCTTTAGTAGTGCTGAAACATTTGGAATGAATCTTCTTAAGAAGTTGATTCTTCCAAGAAAACTTTGCAATTCTTTCTTGTGAGCTGGCAGGGGTAGTGCCATGATGGCCTTTATCCTCTTAGGATCAATAGTTTTCCCCTATTTAGAAATAATGTGCCCTCATAATCTACCTTCATGGATAGAAAAAATGCATTTCTTAGGATTTAATGAAACTCCAAACTCTCTAGACCTCTCAAAGATCTACCTCAGATGAGCTAGGTGATCATTAGTATCCTTTGAAAAGATTGTTATATCATCTAGATAAACCAAAATGAACTTGTTCATCAAACTAGAAAATGCCATCTCCATGGCTTTTTGAAATGTAGCACCAGCATTGGACAACCCAAATGGCATCTTCCTGTATGCCATGGTGCCCCATTTGGTGGTAAATGTTTTTTTATATTGGTCTTCTTCTTTAACCAGGACCTGGTTGTAGCCAGAAAAGCCATCTAATAGAGAAAATCTGTCAGACCCTGAAACATACTATAAAATCTATTCAATGGAGGGCAATGGGTGATGATCTTTGAGTGGGGCTTTATTAAGGTCTCTGAAATCCACACATAACCAAATTTCACCATTCTTCTTCCTAACTGGTACTAGATTGGAAACCCAAGAGGTGTGTTTAATGGGAAAAATGATACTAGCTTCAATCATTTTCCTCAATTCTATTTTCATCAAGACCTCTAACTTAGGATTGATAGGCCTCCACTTTTGTCTCACTAGTTTGGCATGGGGTTCTAGCTCAATAGTGTGCTAGGCTAAGTGGGGATGAAATCCTTTTAGATCATAGTATTCCCATGTAAAAAAATCACTAAACTCTTGACATAAAGAAATAGAGGCTTTCTTTTCTATCTGAGTGCATACTTTTCCTAACTTAAGGGATTTGTCTTTGAGATCTCCACATACTGGTAGTGTTCTTCTTTGACTATCATACTGGCTTTGTCTCCTTTGAGCTGATCATCAGAGTTAAAAATGGACTCAAGGGTGACCAGTCCCTTGGGTAGCTTGTTAATTTTCAACTGTAGCATCTGGTCATTATACTGGTGAGCATGTTTATTCTAGTTAACTTTAGAGAACTCAGCTTCTTCTATCAAAAAGTTAAAAATCTGCTCATCATTTTCAAAAACTTGCCAGCTCACCTAATTGTTTGGTATAGATGGTCTTACCAAAACCTTTACATGCTACAAGTCAGGACTTGTGATCTCTTTTGGAATATCATATTTTTCTCCCATGGAAACCAGCTTGTCTACCTATTTGTTCTGATTTCTTCGGACAACAACTAGATTAAAAGCACAAAAATCTTCCATTAAATCCAAAATCCTATTCTTATACATCTTAAGTGTATCATTCTTTGTGAGATTAGTGCCACAAATTTGATTGACCACTAACTCACTATCACCTATAACTTTTAAGCATTTGATTCCTCTTTTTCTAGTCCAATCTAAACCATGAATCAAGGCCTCATACTCTATTATATTTTTAGTACATCTGAAAGAAAAGAAAACTACAGAGTAATACCTTTTCCCTTCTGGCAAAATTAGGATAGCTCCTCCTCCCGAACCAACTTTACTTCTACCACCATCAAAAAATAACTGCCACAAATCACCATTCTGATCTCCATAATGCTTATCTTCCTTCTTCATCAAATATGAAATCATAGCACCTTCTTCATGAATGATATACATTCCAATACCAGAAATCTCCATGTTTCTAAAAGGGTTATCCTCCAAATCTCTTCTAGCCCACTCATCTAGGACAATATCAGGAATCTTTTCAATGGTGGTTTCAGGTTCAGAATCACTCAAATCTTGTTCATGAAACATCAAATTGGCATTTATAGGGCTTGGGGTATAAGGTTCAACATGAATTTTTTCAAAAGCTTCAGACTTGATTCTAACCCTAGTCGCGTACCTGGTTCTAAAATATAGGTGGGACCAATCAGCTGAGAGATATCCCCCTATCCTAGCAGTGAATTCTCTACTTAGATAGATAGAAAAGTGAGGGGGAAGATCTATGATATAGACATCTTGGGGAATGGATAAGTTAGGACATTCATGTAGAGTGAGGCTTAGGTCCTTAATGAATCCAATGTTGCTAACTAATGACCCATCCAAGTAAACAACGAGCCTATCTATTAGCTCATAAGACAATCCTAGGAGGTCTGCTAACTGTTTAAAAATCATAGAACTACTTGCTCCTGAGTCTATCATAAAATTATGAAACAAGAAGTCTCCAACAATAAGAGTTACATAGAAAGGAGTGGGCTTAACCTGTGGGGTAACAATGGGCTGCAAGCTAGCTTCTTCAGTTTGCTACTCCTTTTGAGGTGTTTCAACCACCAGGACCCTAGGTTGTTCTGAAATAGTTTCTTGATTTGATGAAATCTTAGCCAACTCACTAAGCATTAGCTCCTTTTGTCTAGGGATCACCAAGGTGTCCATTAAAGGCAAATTAATAGAGGTCCTCTTCATCTGCTCCACAATATTAAAAGATCCCAAATTTACTTTAGACTACCCTTTTGGTGTAGCAATTTCTATTTGTGTAGACACCAATTATGTAGCTGCCTTGATAGGTTCCTTACCCTCTTTTGATAGGTTTAGGATTGGAGCTTGAACTACTTTGGGTTTTGGATTCACAACATGAGCTTGCTAACTGGTAGAGGCCACTTGTTCAACCTCCAAAGCCTTCTTTTTAGACCTTGTGTTGGCTGCAACTGGAACATAGTTCAGATTATCATTCATGGAAGAACTCATCCCGCAAAAATCTCCTTTCTAAAAATTAACCAGTGCCACCTCAGGTGTCTGCAACTCATTTGGGGTAGCAACTGGGCCTTGTTGAATCTCTAGTTCTTGAACCATCTCCTATGGCATCATCACATTGTTCTACACCATGAGGGCCTGAGCATAGCCATCAGGACACATCCCTTGGATATGTTGTTGATTACATGGGCAGCCCCATTGATATTCTTGCACCATGTTATTCTGAGCTACAAGAACCAACTCTCTAGAAGCACTAGGATTGTTAGGATTATAAGGTTGGCTGGCTTTTTGGTTATAATTTCTTGCTTGGCCTTGCTGGCCTTGTTGGTATTGGGGTCTATGTTGCTAGTAATGATTTTGATAAGCCTGTTGATAAGGCTATTGATAGGGTTGTTGGTAAGGTTGGGACTGCTACTTCTTTAGACTAACCAGTTCATTAGTAATAGTTTGCAAGGCCTTTTTGATCTCATTCAACTCTTTGGATTGATTCACAACTAGGCTGATAACTTGTTGAGAAGGAGCTGGGAGAGCTGGAACAGATGCCAAGGCTGGAATTGCTTCAAGAATAGGATGAAGCTCAGGGAAAATAGGCATTGGAGGCCTTGGGGATATCTTTCTTTCTTGGATTAGGCTATTTTTAGCACTTATGGAAAGATCATATGCTGCTGGTAAATTGGTCCCTCCCTTGGATTGGATCATAACAAAGATATCACTATTAAGGGCTCTTAGATAGTATAGGAAAGCATGTTGGCTTGAAGGTCTGACTATGGCTGGTATTCTATTCCATGTCCTTTGAAATCTAAAATTGAAATCCATCATGTATTCTTGGGGTGATCTTTTAATAGTAATCAAATGCTCAACTAATGAGAGGTGATCTGATTTATCTTCAAATTAGTTGGTTAAGGCTTGGCCCAACCCATCCCAATCAGCTATAGAACCAACTACTAAGTCTCTAAACCATTGCAACACCTTTCCCTTGAGGGAAGCTACCAACAACCTCACAGCCACATTATCCTAGGTTATATTATCGAGGGCACAAAGGGATGCTACATCTCTTATATGCTCAATAGTGGAGGTCTGATCTTCTCCTGTAAAAATAGGAAAACTCTTAAGGGATGATATAGGTATGTCATTATGCTACCATAAATTCAAGGGGCTGCCCTAATTGAATGCTACAAAAGGATGTTGTCTAGCCATTAGAGGATTAAGGGGAGCTTGAATTGTTGGTACTGCTTGCATTGGCTGAATTTGGGAAGTGGTTGCAGGAATGCGAGCAGGATTAGGAGTAGAACTAGGAGTAGGATTTATAGATTTTGATGCACTAGTTTGGGCTACTTTAGACCTATTTTTTATGGATGGCAACTTCGTATACACAAAAGGATTCTTACTCTGCCTGGTTGGGATCCCGCTCATAAGCTTATATACTGATCTGTATGAAACACTATGCCATTTTCACTTTCATGTTTTCCTCTGCTCCCATGGTTCTGCCTTCATGATCCTTAAGTGTCCCCATTGATGTTGCATCATTTGGATTTTCCTCTATTTTGTACTGTGGGTTCTCATGGTTCTTGATGTGATCACTAATAGAAAACTTGAGGTTTTTCTATCATGATCTACATCAAGGGCCCAAGTCATTCATTGGATTTATTGTTGGATCAGCTCCCCCTGTATCTGCACATGAAAAAAACATGTTAGTGAAAACATGGTGCCTCTTTTGTTCTTTTGAGCCTTGATACACATGCCCTAAGCATAGCCTTTGTCAGAGGTGCATGGTTGAGTGTATGTATGCATTCTATGAATACTATGATACTAGCCATTGCTTAGATCTATGGATCTAACCATAATGCCTCTTCTCTTCTTGCAGATTCTTGATCTCAGGAGCTCTTTGGATAGGACTGGATCTGGACACCACTACCAAGCAATGTCTGGTACTCTAGTATTTAATTGATTTTCTTTATGTATATCTATACTCATTCATTCAATTCTAGTAACGGCCATGCTCACAGCCCATGCGAGCTTAGAAAGATGCTTTTTTCTTTCCAGTTCTTTTCCCTTTTGTACAACATACATATCACTGATACATGCATGTGATCTCTAGATGTAGAAGTTTATTTCCTTTCTCTTTCATGCAATCTCTAGAATGAAATGAACACAAACTTAAATAAGGTCACCTAATAACACAAACTAGGGTATTGTAGCATCATCTAGTAATTAGGTCTCCAATCTAAGAATGAGTAAAAATATGATAACACTTACAACAATAGCTTGGTTCCTTAACTCAAAATAAGTTTAGTATTCCTACTTGTGACATGGGAAGTCCTTTGTCCTGAGATATCATTCGTACTCCTATTCCTCAACAAGTTGATATGCCTCATCTTGAGAACTATAAGAGAAAAGGAGACCCTATTCATCATGTTAAATCATTTCAAATCCTTTGTAGTGATTATGCTCATGACCATAGGATTTTAGCCAAACTCTTTGCTAGAACTTTTTGTGAAAAGGCGTTACAATGGTATTGTTTCTTGCCTCCTTATTCTATTGATTCATTTCCACAACTTGCTAATGCTTTTATTCAACAATTTCAAAACATTGTCCTACAAGTGTCTTTGACTAATTTGATGCATTATAAACAAAGTGCTAATGAAAAATTGACTAAATTTATTGGTAGATTTAAGCATTTGCATGCTCAGATTTCCTATCCTATTCCTGATATTGATATTCAAGCTATATTTATTTAAAATTTGCAAAAGGATATTAGAGATAAGATTCTACTTACTGAATTTACCTCTTTTTAATAAATTTGTGTAACGCTTCATCATTATCAATTACAAGTGAGTCAATTTGAGAGAACTACTCCAATGGCTCTTGTTCTAGTTGATAAAAGTGATGCTGGTCCTAATCCAAAGAATTTTCAAATCAAGATAAACAAACAAGCGAGTGCAGTTGCTAATCAAGTTGTTGTTGTATCTCATAATGCCACTTCAGCATCCACTACTTTTTGATTAAATCATACGTTTACTCCTCTTTCTGAATCTTTACATTCTATTATGAATAGGTTGTTAACTGCGCATATGATTACTTTACCACCTATTCGACTGCTTTTACCTGCTATGATTGCATCTAAATCTTTTGATCCTAAAGCTTTTTGTCAATATCATTATCAAAATGTTCATGATACTGAGAAATGTTATTCTTTAAAAACATAAGGTTCAAGACTTAATTGATTCTAATGCTTTATCTATTGATAATCTTGATGGTAGTGGGAACAAATTAGTTTCTACTCCTAATAAAAACCTTCAAATCTATATGAATCCTTTACTTGTGCATGATACTAATACCATTTCTCAGCCATCCTCTATGGAAATTGTGTATGATTCAAAGATGGATGACCTTAGTCACATTGTTAATCAATTGGAGCATGTTGTTCAATCTGTATCTCCACCTCAGCCTCAACCTTAGCTTCAAACTATACCTTAAGTTCCATCTCAATCTCAACCAAAACCTAAGCCTAAATTGAAAGCTCAACCTAAACCTCGACAACAACCTAAGAATAAAAGACCTCAGGAACTTTTGATTACCTTTGATGATTCTAAGACTATTAAAGCTCCTGATGGTCCCCTTTATATTTATGTTAGGATTTCTCAGATACCTACTCATGGTTTTCTTGTTGATACTATATCCTTAGTCAATGTTATTATTGAAGAAAATCTTTTTATGAAAAATTTGCAACACAATTATTATGATACATCTAATGTGTAGAATCAAACTTGTAATGGTTTTCTTTATCCATCATTTGGTTCTATTAACTTGCCACTTGAACTTTGTGGTAAAATTGTGAACACTACCTTTGTTGTTGTTCCTACTTCTGATTAGTTTCAAGTTAAGCTTAGTTTTCCATGCATGATATTGCTTCACCTATCCATAAATGTCTTAAATTTGTTCATGATAATGAAGTGAAGATGATTAATCATAGTTTATATCAACCTTCTAGGCCCAGGGATTGTGCTACTCTTGATTTCTTTTGGCCTTCATTACCTAATTCATGTCCTTCTCAACCTAATAATCTTTTCCACTCATATCAAGCCTATAAGCATCGTAAGATTCTTGAATTAAGTGTCCCTCTGATGGATCTTAATTGTGGTCTTTTTCCTACACCTTCTATACCTCGTTTATCCATGGCTTCTACATCTGTTAATCAAGTTCCTAATGTTGATCATCTGACTACTGATAATCCTATTAATCCTCCTATAGAACTCGTGAAGGATCCTATGATTGTTCCTCCTAGTTCTGAAAATATTTCAAGTAAAGAAAAACCTAATCAATCTTCTAATTAACATTGTAAGAAACATCATGCTCATACTAAAGCTCCTAATTCTGTTCTTCAAAATTCTTCTAATAAGCCTATGCATGATATTGTTACTAATAATGATGTTAAGATGCATGATTATGATGATTCTATTCATATCTTAGATCCTATTTTGAGTAATTTGGATGAAGAAGATACTCTTGATGATGATAATGATGAATATGAGACTATTGACATTGACACTGATTTACCTAATATTCTTTCATCACAATTAACACTTACACCTAGTATCAAACATTGTGATTCCCAAGAGGATCCTTGTTTGGAACTGGCTATCATTCCTACTATGTTGGACATAGTCCCTCTTGTGAGTTAGCCACCTTCCCTAAAAGATATAGAACAAGATGGGGAGAGTAGGTGGCATGCTTGATCGGCTTTTCCTTTATGGTAGCTTTGTTGTGTGTTTTCCTATTGTATTGTGCCTCTCCCATAATGTGTTCACTAAATGTTGTTAGATTATTTTATAAGACCCTTGTTACTTTGTTGGTACAAGGTGATAAAGGAATCAAACCTATTGTACAATTCCTCTATATGTATCTCTATTCTTCTATATGTTGTTTCATGTTATGTTGTACTTGTGCTATTGTTCATAAATGTTTCCTTGTGTAATTTGCTTAGATCTACAATGTGGTAGCACTAATTATTTTTGGTTTCCATGTCATGGTCCAAAAAGATTCTTCTTTGCATATCTTATGTGATCTTTCCTCCTTTGTGATTGTAGTTCTACTTTCTTTGGGGAATGATGTCAATTCATTTGCAATAATATCATATATATATATATATATATATATATATATATATATATATATATATATATATATATATATATATATCATACTGACCCCACAGTAGGTAGATCCCTTATGTGTTCTCTGTATGTTTCTATGGTATTTCCCTTGATTTGTCTTTGTCTAGGGGAATCACATAGTGGAAATGTATTCAGTGGGGTTGTTTATGTTTCCATTAAAACCATTGCTCCTATTAAAGTGTTAGTAATGACTTTAACATGGGGGCATATGCTCTACTCACTTATTGCACACACACACTTTTCAATACACATTTTTTTTTTCAAGACACTTTTTTCCCTTTTTGGATTAGCGACTAATCCTTAAAGCATGGATTTATATTTTAGGATCTCTTGATCCCTCTAGTTTCAAATTCTTGATCCCTTAAGGTCAAAGGTGTCCTTAAGACTGGATCTCTTTTGTTTTTAGTTTTACTCTTATGGAATAGAATATTCCTAAGGGTGAATCCTTGATGGGTTGACTAGTGAGTAGCCACATTCACTAGGCAGTTCAATTCCATATTTCTAGTTGTGCTATTTCCTTGTATGGTTCACAATGGGACATAAGTTCTCATTGGGTGAGATAATCACACACACACTCTCTCTAGAGATGTCTCTATTATAGTGATCTTGGAGTTGACAAAGACTTGAGTCTTTGGGGGCTTGAGGTTTATTTTGTCCCTTTGATTATGATAAGATTATCTTTTCATTATGATCTCCTTTACCAAGAGTTCGCATCAATTCCATACTCTTGCTAAAGTGGCGGCTTAATGTATCATCTTAAAATGGAAGCACTTCCATGTTAAGAGCATTTAGCCCTCCGAGTGAGTGGCTTGGGGTCATGTTAAGAACCTTGATCGGGTCTTTTCATGTATCTAGCTATTCCCCCCTGTTGTTCTTCTCTCTCCCTACTTCCAACCTATTTTTTGGTAGTTTTCTCTAAGAATCTAGAGCTTCTGACTATCTGGGTCAAAGATGACCTGGTAGGGTCAAGGAAGACCTTGAACCTGACCTAGGGTAGAGTCTACCTCATCCTTGACCCCAAGTCCAATTTTTAGATTTTTGGAGTTACGGGATATTGGGCTTCAAAAATTTTCTTTTTTTCTACTTTCGGGTCGTCCATTTCAGGTTTTGGAATGGTAAATCTTTAAATTGCATTTAATCTAGGTCCATTTCTAGGGGTTAAGATTAATTGAGACTTAATTCTCCAATGTCATCCTATCTAGAAGTTTGTGTCCTAGATCACTATAAAAGAAGGCCTTCCTCTCTCATTTCTACATCACCTTTTTCATATCTCTCAAGCAAGCATTCAAGTGTTCAAGCATTCAAGCATTCAAGCATTCATCAAGGAGATCCATTGCTAGCTATTGAAAGATTCAATCTCTTTGGAGCCCCCTTGAAGATTTCTCCATCCATATTCATCCAAGCCTCTTCCTATGCAAAGATCCATTCAAGATTGGTGTTGAAGATCTAATGCAATTGATTTGAGACATCCTACATCCATTTCTACATTCATTTGGAGCATCCCTACTTGTGGATTCAAGGATTCAAATCCTCTACATGGATTTCAATATAAGCAAGGTGAAGAGTTCCATTTACTTTGTTATATATATATATATGTATATATATATATATATGTATGTATATATATATATATATATATGTATATATATATATATATATGTATATATATATATATATGTACATATATATATACATATATATATACATACATATATATACATACATATATATACATACATATATATATATATATATATATATATATATATATACATACATATATACACATATATATATATATACATACATATATATATATATATACATACATATATATACATACATACATACATACATACATACATACATACATACATATATATATATATATATATATATATATTACAATTTAGTTCAATTTCAAGGTTGATTCCAAATTGGGGTTTGACCAAGGCAAACCCCCCATCCAAACAAAAAAAACCATTTTTCTTGTAGGTACAGGTACAAGAGTGCAAATTGGAGCTTGGATTTGCGAACAGATTTTCCATCGGAGCTATTTCAGGTTAGGGAAAACTTTCAATGGAGGGTAGGATCCTGCCCTGGGGTAAGACCTTGCCTAGCTATCTAGGTCAAGGAGGACCTGCTTCCTAAAACACAAAAGTTTTTTGGGTTTTCTCCATCTCGACATTTCCAGTTTGAAACAGGTTGCAAAATTTCCTAAAACTATGCACAGACATCAGAAATCAGCATTTTCTAGATTTGCCCTACTTTTGAGATTAGTATTTGCCTTCTATTTACCTCAGATTTCAAGCATATACTTTTTATAGTAGATTATCGGATTCTCTTCTTTCTTCATATTCTCCATTGTTTGATTCTTTTGTGCATTGATCACTTCTTTATGATTAATCAATTTGGATCTTTCCTTTTGGGAATTTGGACTGAGGATAGGTCCTATATTCCACCCCTATATCATACATCTTACCCCTATTCAAATCCAACCTCATTCATTTTGGTGAACAACTATTTCATATCATTCACATATACAGACACTGTAATGCCCACCCTAGAACCTTTATACTTTGGACTGATGGGATTATTACTTTTTTACTTAGGATTATATGTTTGGACTATTTCATTTCATGATGGAACATTTGAGTATATATAATTGGTTAATAGAATTAATTATGGATTTAATAAGTAATTTGGCATAAAATCATGTATGTTTAGGGATGAATTATTGTGAAATGATTCGTAATTAATTTTTATTATTATGATGGATCTAACCCTACTAATCCCACTATGTTTTGATGATTAAATTGTTTCATGTGACTATAGGATGAGGAGAGGTAGTCATAGTTACTCCTACGGGAGATCCACATGAAGTCACACTCTCTCGCCTTGTTTCCCACTATTTGTGCAAAAATATATGTATATATGTTGGTATGCTTGGTTGGTGTTGTACGATGTAGGTACCAGGCATCGATTCTACCTGGCTATACCGGTCTGAGTGTACCTTCAAAATCCTCAAACTATTGTTGTGTGGAGATTTTACCAAGTTACTCTCAAGGAGTTCCCATGGACTTAGGTTCTTGTTTAGGAGGTTACCTTAGTTGGGGATTTGTGTGGAGTTTTATGATGTTTGTATTGAGATTTATGTTGTAAGTTGGATTTACCCTTGTATGTATATATTTATTTAGTATCTGTATTTCTATCTATATTATTGAATGTATGTTATATATGTGTGAGTATATATGGGTGCACACATATATACCTATGCATATATAAATATTATTACTTATGTATTTTTAATTTCTTGTATAATGGTATCTTTAATGTTTAAATAAATTTTATTAAATAAAAATAATAACAGAATAAAAATAAAGCTCTTTTGGTAAAACTATCTAGGAGATTTGAATCTTTGATCTCCTAGAAGTTAGGCTAGTTTTTTTCCAATTGGGCTATGTGTGTTACTTGAGATATTTTTTTATTCCCTTTCTTGTTATGGCCTTATTTGGGGAATAAGTTAATTAAAATAATTAAAAAGCTTTTATATTGTTTACAGGGGGGATATTTAATTAATCTCCAACCAACTATAGTAGCTGGAGAAGTTGCATCCCATAAAGAAACTCCTACAACCATATTGTTTGGAGGATAAATTATTCACAAGAGAGGATTTTGGGGATTGGAAAAATTTAAGAGATTCTTGAGAAGAAAGTTAGGAATTATTCTAGAAGTGTTATTCGGGGTTTTTTCTATTTTTTTGAATCATCACTCTGGTTCTATGAAGGCAAGTAGGAGATTGTCTCAGTAGAAGGAAAGTTTATTTCTAGAAAAAATTCAATCTGGAGTCCACCATCTCTCAAGTTTGGAAGGTTGTTGTGGTGTGCACCTATCTTAGAAAGGATTCTCTGCAAGACTCTAAGTAGGGTTTGAAACCAGGAAGAATCACTTTTCTTCCTTGTGTGTGTGTGTGTGTATTAATGAATATTTGATATAAAAAATGTAGGAATAACTATTGAAATGATATGGAAATATATTAGGTTTATTTTCCATGTTTTAAAGGATATGTATAAGGGAAGTTTTATTAATGTACCTACAATAGTTTTCTTTTAAATCTCTTCTTGGGAGTTTTTGATTGCTTATAATATTGCATATTGGTGTATTTTCTTGTTTACTTATGGTTTAAGGAAGTCTAGGGAAGGTTAGGATGGATTAGGGAAGAAATGTAGTCAGTTTCCCTTCTATGTATTTGCAAATTTTTACTTTCATTTTGTGATTTTGATCATACAGTTTTGGTTCTATATTTTTTGGTGTGTTCAGGAAGTATTCTAGAAGTGGTACTGAGGTACCTGAATTAGGTAGACCTCAGGGAACCTTTCCTAGGCACTCTCCACAACTGAAACTTTCATGTGTCAGGCAATTCTGGATTTTTTTTGAGATAGTCTCGTACGAGCATGCCTGGAATCTCAGATGAGTATATACTATAACCCAGAGGATCATGTGTGGAATGTCATATGGGCATGTGTGGATAGTCATATGGGCATGTGTGGATAGTCATATGGGCATGTGGGGAATGTTGTATGGGAGTTTAGGGGGTCCTAAGGGCTCAATTTGGTCACCTTTTGGGTATATGACTCTTACAACATGTTCCCTATGCTTGGTTTTCTACTTTTCCCACTTATGTGTGTCCATCTCTTTCTTTTTTGATGTTTTAATGTGTTTTTTAAGATGTTTCAGTACATGGCATTGTTCCTTATGTTCATATAATGAGGCTAGGACTCGTCCTGATGGCTTGAGAGCATAGGAGGGTTCCCTAGACCTACAAATTGAACCATTTGAAATGCATCTTGGTTTCTTTGGCTTGTGTGTGGGTAGGGGACTAAGTACCCTAGGTGAGTACATCACCATAGGTGTTGGAACCCAAAGTGGTTTCCAGATGATCCTATGGGTGAGTTAGTAATGTAAAATATAAAAATATATGAAATATATTTTTATATTTGATTTGTGTTTGTTTTGTGGGTTGATAATGGAGGTGGGTGGATGTGAAAATGTTGTGCACATATAAAACTAACAAAACATATACACTTATCTTGAAAGGTAGCAGATTCATAAATCACTATTTTCTGGTGTCTGTGCTGAGTATTTGGAAATTCTATAACTAGATCTGGCCTGAGAACATAGAGATAGAGAAAGCCTAGAAATATTTTCTTTTTCTAAGAAAGGTCGACCTTGAACCACCGAGAAATTTCACCCTTGACCCCAAAATGTCATTCTTGACCTGCACTACTCTGACAAAAATTCTATTCCCAGATCATGAAAGTTTTTTGAAAAGGGTACTTAGATCTATTTTGATATTCATTGTTCCACACCTGCACCTGCAAGAAAAAGGGTTTTTTTGTTTGGATGAGGGGTTTCCTTGGTCAAACCCTAGTTTTGGAATCAACCTTGAATTATAATTAAAATTGAGAATGCTAGCAAGTAGTAGAAGTAGATCTAACAATGAAGCTATGATACTCAATAGATATGCAATTATATTTGAAATGTAAACAAGTATGTTGATATGAAAGCTTAGACTCAACACCAAAAAGCATAAATGTAAATCAAAACCTCCATGATTTTATGCTTTAAATCCACCTCGAGGGAAGAATAAATAGATCTTGAAGATGAACAAAGGATCTTGAAGGAAGATCCCACCACCATGATAGCTACATCTAGGGTTTTGAATGATGAATCTTGAATGCTTGAACCAAATCCCTTCAAAGGATTGAATGCTTGAATCCTTGATCTTCAATGAATTCTTGAATAGATGATTTCTTTCTCACTTGTTTTTCTTTCTTGAATTTTCTTGAGAGTGTTTGATAATCAATTCATGTGTGATGATTACTTGATCGCTTGATGATAGATGGAGACAGTGAGAGGAGGAGGCTTCCTTTTATACTGATGTAGGGCACAAACACCTAGAGAGGCTGACATATGAGAAATAAATTCCCATTGGGCCCATACCCCTAGAAATGGACCTAGATTAAATATAAATTAAGAGTTTACCATTTTGAAGCCCGAAATAGCCAACCCGAAAGTGAAAAATAAAACTTTCTAAAAGCCAAGATCCAAAAACCCTCAGAATTTGAAATCTAGACCCTGCATTAGGGTCAAGGTCGACCCTAACCTAGGTCAAGTTTGAGGTTGACCTGGACCTAAATCAGGGTCAAGGTCGACCTTGACCCAAAAGGTTGACCTTGACCCTAAGGTTAAGAACCTCAAATTCACAGTGCCAAGTGCCAAAAATAGGTTGGAAATAAAGCAAAAATAGAGTAGAAGAGGGGAAAAAGATAGCAGAAAGCTAGGTACCTATCCAAGGTTTTTGACATGACCCCAAACCACATACTCAGAGGGATAAACCATTCCTAAATGGAAGTGCTTCCATTTTATGACACTACAAGTAAACAAGTGATAACATTAATAATGAACTTGGGAAAATGGGGTTTCAAAAGATAATGAAAGAAACATAATGTAAGTCCACATAGACCTATTGGAGTACTAGGACCATAGGTAACTACCAGGGTGGATCCTTATTTAGAAAAGGGGGACTAGGGTTACATTTTTTCAAGGGAGGATCCCAATGTAAAGGTTGTGTGATGACACTCACCTAGATGGTATGCTAGAAACCTAACCTTTGTGTATAGTAAAGTGATATTTTATTGTATCTTTTCCTTTGTTTTCAAGTCTGGGTTTTGTAAATCCTTAGGTTCCTTTAGGCCTTGTGAGTATCTTGGTTCTATATCCTAGCATGAGGGGTGGAACTTCTTTAGTTTCACATGGTTGGGTGGAAAATATCTTTCGAGGTACTGTCCATGGTTTGTGGCTTGGATGTGTTTCAGAATTTATTCAATGATAAATATTTCTCAATTTGTATCGTGTACTATTTATATTGTAATGAAAGATGTAAAAGATCTCTTGTACACCTTTGGGCCATTTGATGTAAGTTTTAGATGGAATTGTATTTATCATTAGAAAATGAAAGAATTAAGTGATTTAATCAGGGAGGGATAGTGTTAGGGGTTTTCAAGGGATGTTATTGAAGATTCAAAAGTTGTAATTTAAAAATTTAATCTTGTTATTCTTTCCTTTATCTCTCCTATTTTGGAATTGAAAGTAAGATCTCAATGTGAGGGTTTAATTATAATTTTGTAGAGGGTAGTTCAAAGAATTGAAAATGAAATGAAAGAAAAGGATATATTTATAAAGTTGTCTATGAAAGATTATGTTCTTATCTTTTCCTTAAATTATAAAATGCAAAGTAAAAGTAAAAGTAAAATGGAAATGAAATTCATTTAGATTAGTAATGAAATGCAATGATTATATATTGGTAAATGAATCCAATAAGGGAACTTTTAAGGAATGTTCTTTATGGATGTTAACAAGGAAATGTTCGAATGTTAAGAAAAAAAATTGTTAGTTGTAAATTTATGCTAAAATACCTGATTCCTTATGAGTTCCTGGGTAGGGATGTTAGATACACACACACACACACACATATATCTCTGTGTGTGTGTGTGTGTGTGTGTGTGTGTGTATGTATGTATACATACATACATATATATATACATACATACATACATATATATGTATACACATATATATACATATATACATATATATATACATATACATATACATATATATATATATGTATATATATATATATATATGTATATATATATATATATATGTATATATATATATATATATGTATATATATATATATGTATATATATATATATGTATGTATATATATATATATATATATATATATATATATATATATATATATATATATATGTATATATATATATGTATATATATATATGTATATATATATATGTATATATGTGTGTGTGTGTTTGTGGAATAGATTCGGTGAGGAGAGAACACCCTTTGAAATAGGGTTGCAAAACTTTATTATAGAACTAAAATGTTCAGAGAGAGAGAGAGAGATATTAGAAGCACCCCCCTCTAGTTTTGGATGCATTCCCCCTCATTGTTGTACCTAATGATGTTGTTCCAGTTCGTAATAATGATCCTACTAGTATGGATGAGGTAGTTGACAACCCATATGCTGAGAAGATTGTTAATAACAGGTTGCTTACTTGGATGGAAGAAGATCATGGATGCATTACTTGTGTTGTTAGAACTAATGCTATTCTCTAGTAATTCTATCTATAGTGTTCAATTTTGTATATTTTAATCTATATTCTGATTAATATCATGTTTAGTTGGCTGATGTATAAACTGGTCTATTTCATTTTGGGGAACTGATCAATAATGTTCAAGTATATACTGTTGGGATTATGGAAAGATAAGTAATGAGATGGGAGGGCTGAATCAGTACCTTCAAAACTTTTCAAGACTAAAACTTTGTAGATATAGATATCATTTAACTGATTGAATCCATTGTCTAAAAAATACATTCAAATATAACAAAAAATATAATTTGTATGTGTAGACTATGATTTTGAACCTGTTACCTATCTTAAAAGGCTGAAACATTCAAACATTAGACTAATCTAACATGTTCATGAACTAAAAAATAGCATAAGACATGAAAACAAAACCAAAGCCACCTCAAGATTGTTGCTAAAAAAATAAGTGCTATAGAGCAAATGTTTGATTTGCTTCAATTAGAGGGATGTGGGTGTGCTCTCTAAGCACTTGGAGCATATTCTAATGCATACTAAGATTGATTTTAGACCAAATATTGGTGTGATATGATGCTATATGCTATGTAAAACAATAAAAAAAACTATGTTAATCCATTATTACTAAGCTATGATGTTCTTTAAGAGAGCTTGAAGATGATAAAAAGAAACTAACAATTAGTATTGCTTATGCTAAGTCTAGAACTAAATGGACATGATAACAATGCATAAAATGAAAGGTGAATGGATATTTTGCTCTTGAAAATGAGGACTATTTATAGACTTTTGGGAGGATGAATGAGTGGCTAGGATCAAAATCCTTAAGAGAGGCCAAGATTCATTCAAAGGGGAGCACATGGATTGTGCTAGTTCAAGGCCACCTCCTTGTGACAAGTGTCACAAGGGCATTGGGTTGAAAGATGGGAGGAATGTGCACAATTTGAGAAATGTGCCTAAGGTCAAAGGGTGTAAGAAAGGGGTGAGGGGCTTCTTAAGTGCATCATAAATGCATGTAAGAGGGATAAGGAGGCTTTAAATGCATCATAAATGCATGTAAGAGAAGCCTTTAGAAGTTTGTTGACTTTGGTTAAAGTTTAGGAGTTGGCTAACCTTGTTTAGGGAATGTGACAAGGTTAGGGGGAGGATTAGGATTAGGATTAGGACTTTCTAGAAGAGTCTAGCACTTCCTTAGGATAAATAAGGATTTTTAGGAAATAGATAAAGATTTATTTATTTCCATGGGTTTAGGTTTGAAAAAATTTATTAAAATAAATTTAATAAACATAAGGATTAAATATTTAATCTTAATTAAATATTTTGAGTTGGGGTTAGGGTTAGAAAATGATGGGATTAGCCTTTAATCGTAATTAAAGAGGGTTTTAGAAGATTTTGGAAGAGGTTAGTGGTTTTAGGAAAAAAGGCCAACTTTTGGTCAAAAAATAAATTAATTATTTATTTTGAGATTTTTGGTCAATTTATTAATTAAAATAATTAATAAATAAGGAGATAATGTTTAAATAAGATTTAAACATTTTTGGAAGGGATTTCTTAATTAAATATTTTTAATTAAGAAAAAGGGATTTAATGACATAAAAATAAATTAATTAATTAAATAATTAATTAATTAATAAATGATGATGTCATCGAGGATTTTTCAGAAAATAAAAAATACTTTATTTTCTAAAGGATTTTTTAGGTGTCTACATTTTGCCCCTCTTTGATGCGATGCCGCAAGTGGCATGGCTTCAAAGACAAGAAAATAAGATGCCCCAGGCTAGAATTTAGAGGAATAAGGGATTGTGCCCCCTCGAGAAAATAACGCAAGGAGTAAACATTGTGGAATTTTCTCGAAAGGAAACAGAGAAGGAAGGACCTAGGAAGAAGGGGAGATAAATAACCAAGCGTCCAAGAGCAAAGATGAGTGAATGCAAGATGAGATGGAATGCAAAATGCAGGATGCAGCTACATGAGGATGCAAGATTAATCTATATGATGCAGGATGCAGGGGAGATGGGGAAGCTCCAAGTGCAAATGTGGAGAGCACAACCTAGTTTAATATAGCAATGCTAGAGCCCTGCCAAGGATACTGGGATCACGAGGCCTTGTCACCAGCGTTGCATAGGACTGACGTGAAAAAGACACGTAGGGTTGCCCCAGCATCGCACATGAAACCTGAAGGAGGCATGGTGGAAATGATGCTGAAGAAACCACAAACACACGACTGACTCACAGGCAGAAGCAAAAGATCAAAAGACCTTGCCCTAGATTATCCTCATTCACAGCACACCATGATATAAAGGATCATGGTGACGTTGAGTAGAGAACAATGAGAAGCTGTAAAAGATTAACAAGACCCAAAGGACAAAATCCAAGGTCAAAATGAAAACTCCAAAAAGACATCCTTTGCCAAGGAGAGAGATTTGATTTGATTGATGGCGGGAAGATTAGATCGGACAGAAGGAAGGATACATCCTCAAGGACCTGCTGATTGATGAGAGAATGAGTGGTGTTGTTCACTGGCAAATGATGAAGTCAAAGAATAATCACGGTGATCAAGAATAGTCGACAATTGAGGTTGTTGAAGTACAAGGCTGGGTAGGACAAAGTGTGCTGATCAAAATGCTGCTGCAGGACTAACAAGGACTGATGTACAATAGATGGGAAAAGATATACAATGGATATGTACAAAAGCTCAAGATTGGGGATAGGAAGATCTCGCTATACAGGATAGAGTACAAGATATATGCAAGATATGGTACAAGATATGTGCAAGAGGGATTGTGGTGTTGCTGAAGGTTGATGGAAAAAGGAATGCTGGGGGATGGTGGATGGGGATGGGAATGGGAGAAAAAGGACTGAGATGGTGGGATGGGGGATGGGAGTTTGATAGATAATGACTCGGTCCACTATGTATGGTGCCTGAGTGCCAGGTTTTCACCAACATACTTGTCCAAGGCACCTGAATTGCCAAGTTTTCACCATTGGATGATTTTTTTCTTTTCTTTTTTCCTTTTTTGCTTTTTTTTTTTTATTTTTTTTATTTTTTTTATTTTTTTTATTTTTTTGACTTTTTGCTACTTTTTCCAATTTTTATGGATTTTTTGAATATGTAGGATCTGGTTCAGGCATAGAACCTCTTCAGATGTATGATGTTGATTGGATCATTCAAAGGCTCTCCTTCTGGTGTAGATAGCTGATAAGCTCCGGAGCTGAAGCATGAGGTGACCACATAGGGGCCTAGCCAAGTAGGCTCAAACTTGCCTTTCTTTTCATGATTTGCTTGGACCTTTTGATTTTCTTTGAGAACCATGTCACCGACTTGGAACTGTCTAGGATGGACCTTCTTGTTATAACTCCTTTTGAGTCAATTTTGGTATGCAACCAGGTGATCGTAGGCTTGCTGTCTCTTTTCATCTAGCAGATCTAGCTGTGTGAGCCGGGCCACACGATAGTCTTCATCAGTTGTATAGTTCTTCATGGAGACTCACAATGATGGGAGCTCGACCTCGATCGGCAGAATGGCTTCTGCACCATATACAAGGGAATATGGGGTGGTGCCTGTGGGAGTGTGATAGGAAGTGCGGTAGGCCCAAAGGGCAGGATTGATTTGGAGGTGCCAGTCACGACCAGAATCATTGACAACCTTCTTGAGGATTTTCAAGATAGTTTTGTTGGTTGCCTCAGCTTGGCCATTTCCTTGAGGGAAATATGGACTGCAGAAACGGTGATGGATGTGGAGTCTGGCACATAGATCATCCACATGCTGGTTTTCAAAAGGTGTGCCATGGTCTGTGAAAATGGTAGATGATATGCCGAAGCGGCAGATGATGTGGTAAAGGATGAACTTGGATATTTGGATGCTAGTAGTTAGGGTGAGCGGAATCGCTTCAACCCATTTGGTAAAGTACTCTATGGCTGTTATGATATACTTGTGTCCATCCGAAGAGAGGGGGGTGATCAAGCCAACGAGGTCAAGGCCCCAACATGAAAAAGGCCATGGTGGTGCAATAGGCTGTAGATCCTATGCTGGTGCATGTATCAAATTGGCATGCTGTTGACATGGGAGACATTTCTTGACAAATTCACATGCATCATGTTCCATTGTTGGCCAATAATATCCAACTCTAAGCAGCTGCCTTGCTAGAACCATGCCACTCATGTGGGCACCGCAAATTCCAGCGTGAACTTCTTGTAAGGCCAGGATGGCCTTGTTTGAATCTAAACATCTAGATAGGACATTGTGATACCCGTGACGATAAAGGGTGTTGGCTACAAGAGTGTAGCGGGAAGCTCTACGAATAAGGTTTTGGCGTTGGTTATTGGTGAGATGGGGAGATATGATACCATTCTTTAGATATGCATGGATGTCGTGGTACCATGGGGACTAAGGACCAACCAAGACACACACCATTTCTGCCTCAGCATTCTCATAAGCTGGCATATGTAGCTGCTCGACTAGGAATTCATACTGTGATGCGTTGCGTGGGATTTCTAACAAAGATCCAATGGTTGCCATTGCGTCTGCTGCTTTGTTCTGAAGTCTTGGGATCTGTGTGAACTGTAGATATAAGAAATGCTCTTTCAGTTTGTTCACCAGCTCTTTGTAAGGTAGCAACTTGTCATCCTTTGTCTGATATTCATCTAGGACTTGTTTGATAATCAACTGTGAATCTCCAAACACTTGTAAGTCTATGATATTCTACTGAATGGCTGTTCTGAGACCTGAGATGAGTGCCTCATATTCTGCAATGTTGTTGGTACATGGGAATCCCAATTTGAATGATTTTGGGATGTAGTCACCTTGAGGTGTGACGAATAGGATTCCTGCCCCTGATCCATGTGATGTGTAGGAGCCATCAAAGTATAGTTTCCACATGGGTTGTTCTTCGATCACACATAAGTGTTCATCAGGGAATTCCGTGATTAGTGGATAGGCATTCACCAGTGGTGCTTCTACTAGCTGATCGGCAATGACTTGCCCTTTGATTGCTTTGCGATTAATATACTAGATGTCAAACTCACTGAGTATCATGACCCATTTTGCCATACGGCCTGTGAGAGTTGTCTTTGATAGTAGATATTTGAGGGGGTCCACCTTTGAAATGAGCTTGATTGTGTGACTAAGCATGTAATGTCTAAGCTTTTGAGTGGTAAAGACCACTACAAGGCATGCTTTTTCCATAGGTGAATAATTAAGCTCATATCCGACAAGAGTACGACTGATGTAATAGATGGCTCTCTCCTTGTTGTCATCATCATGCTGAGCTAAGAGTGCCCCCAGTGCTGTAGTGGTTGCCAAGATGTAGAGTATGAGAGGGCGTCCTGAAATTGGTGGTACTAGGATTGGAGAATTGGCAAGATACTCCTTGAGCTTATCAAAGCTTCTTTGACATATGGGATCCCATTTGAAGCTTGTGTCTTTGCATAGGAGATGCGTAAAAGGTTGGCACTTGTCTGCTAACTGAGAAATGAACTGACGCACTGATTGAAGCTTTCCTTGTAGGCTTCTAAGCTGTTTGAGTGTTCTTGGTGGAGGCATCTCTGTTATTGCTTTGACCTTCTTGGGGTCTATCTCTATGCCTCGTCGTGATACTATGAAACCTAGGAGCTTTCCAGATGTAACACCAAAGACACATTTCTTTGGATTAAGCTTTAAGCCATAATGATTCAGATGATCAAACACATGCTCTAAGATGTTGAGGTGTTCATCCCTTGTTTTGGATTTTGCAAGGATATCATCCACATAGTCTTCAAGGATCTTGTGGATCATGTCATGGAAGATCACTGTCATTGCTCGCTGATATGTTGCTCCTGCATTCTTTAGCCCAAAGGGCATCATATTGTAGCAGAAGGTACCCCATGGGGTTGTGAATGCTATTTTATGTTGATCTGCTTCTGCTATATGAATCTAGTTGTAGCCAGAAAAGCCATCCATGAGTGATAGCATTTCGTGACCCGCTGTGAGGTCTACAAGCATGTCTATGTTTGGCAATGGGAAATCATCCTTAGGGCATGCCTTGTTCAAGTCCCTGAAATCAGTACAGATTCTGATGTCCCCAGAAGGCTTTGTGACTGGCACCATGTTAGAGATCCATTCTGAGTAGTCGATTGCTCTGATGATTTTTGCTTGAAGGAGCTTCTCAAGCTCTACTTTAACTAGTAATGCTACCTTTGGATGCATTTTCCTTAGCTTCTACTTCATTGGCTTGACATTTGGATCTACTGATAGATGATGAACAACAAGGTTTGGATCAAGCCCAGGCATGTGGGTGTATGACCATGCAAAGTTGATAACTGATTCCTTGAGCAAGGTGCTGAGAGCCATTTCTTCTCCTTCTGTTAGGTTGACTGCAATGTAGGTGATCCTTGGACATTCTTCTGTTCCCAAGTTGATTGGCTTGGTTTCCTCTATGATGATCGGCGACTGCTCTAGTCTATAATCTTGGATAGGGGGAAGAGGCAAGGCTTCATCTTCTAGCGCCTGAATTGCCAGGTTTTCGCTAGAAGATACGCCCTTTGTTTTTACTATTTTGGAATCAGAATGTGCCCCAGAAGGGTTTTCACATAAAGACTCATGATGTTCTTTTGCTTTATCATTTTTGCGACTAAAGCTTGCCTCTTCCCCAAAATATCCTTTTGGGTGAAGCGTATAAATAGATGTCGATGTTGGATCCTGGTTGACTGCTGGATCTGATGCCCCCATGAATTCTAGGAGTGCTTGTGCACTTTGGAACTCGTCGATGTGTGCGATGCTTGGTTGGTCCCAAGTTATGAGTTCAGGGTGTGTGAGGGGAAGGTCTATGAGGTTGATGGATAGTTGTTGGAGGACAGAAGTCCCCAGGAGGGTGTCGTCGGCAAAGATATCATCGTAGGATCGGATGTCTTTCTCTTCGGGGATGTCTTCGATTTCGACAAGGTCATCCTGGCTATTCGAAAAGTTCACGTTGGTCATGTTAGTGTCCGCAGTTGTGGTATTGGGCTCTTGTTCGGGTAGGTGAGGGATATTAAAGCCAAGTCCTAAATGTTCAAGATTTTGTGATGGTGTGATAGGAAACAGATTTCCATCTTCTTGTGGTCCTAGACCACTGCCTTGATAGTTATATTGTTCTGTGACATTCTTGTATGGGATTGGATATTTCTCTTTGAAGTACTCAAGAAGTTGCATGTCACAGGATGGGGGATCTTTGTACAACCACTTGTTGATATCCGGCTCCATTTCTTTGCTGTTTATGTTGCCATGGGATTCAAAAGTCATAGATCCAATTTTCTTGATTTCATGATGCCCTTCAATAGGCTTGCTTTGGTGATCTGGGTGCCCTTGAGTATGTGGATCAAGTGGAAGGGCCCCTACGGCAAATGCATAATGTAGGCTATATTCACCACAACCTTGGTTATTGATCTTGACGGAAGAGAGGGTGGAGGTGAGAATGGTTTCTGGATCGCAATGGGATCAGGATGAGCTGGCAATAGAAGTACCAATGTCAGTTCTAGGACAATGAGTGGAGTGAGGGAATGATGCTTCCATTGCACAACAATATGCGAAGGGTTGGGGGTCAGCATGGATGGTAACCTCAGTGCCTTGATGTGGAAATTTGATGCACTGATGGTAAGTAGATGGTACAGCCTTAATGGAATGAATCCACGGTTAGCCTAGGAGGATATTAAATGGTAGGTCAAGATCAAGAACATGGCAGATAGTATCTTGTGTTGCTGGGCCCAGTAGAATGGGCAAAGTAATGGTACCTTCTGAGGTACACTCCAAGTTATCATAGGCTTTGATAGTGATCATCTCATGTTGTATGTCAGCCTCCGTGAACCTAATCTTCTTGATGAATTTTAATGTGCACAAGTTGAGGGCTGAGCCATTATCTATTAAGACCCGTTTGATGGCAAAGTCTCTGACCATGACGGCAATGTGGAGAGGAAGAGTATGGTTAGGAGCGACATCTGGTATATCAGATTCTTTGAAGGATAAGGCACATGCTACTGATAGGTGTCCCACAAGAATTTCAAACTGAGTTGTGTTAATGTCCGTGGGGACATGGCCTTCTTTTAGAGCTTTGTCCAGGATCTCCTGATGGATGGGTGATGTGCGGAGCAAATCCAAGATAGATATTTGGGCTGGCATGTTCCCAAGATGCTCTATGATATTGTATTGTGCACTTGGTGCATTATGCTATGTTGCACGTGCATTTGATGCTGGCCTGGTGTTAGACTGTGCTGTGGATGCAGTAGATGTTGGCCTTGGAGGAGCAGCTGATCTCGGAGGAGCACCGGCAATAGTTATCCTACTACTGCGGGTAGTTGCAACACATTGTCGATCCGGCCCTCTGACTTGGATGGTATTGATGGTGGGCTCATCTTGGATGGGCTCAACTTGAGTTATGCATCCGACATACTTGTCATAGTTAATGTAGGCCGCTATGTGATCTTCTTGCTTGCCTTTGCCATGATTTTGGGGCTGATTAGTGTTGGCTTGATTCTTCCCGGTATTGTGTTGAGGGAACACATTTTGATATATTTGTAAATTGGCATTTGGTGAGGCTTGAGCAGGTGTATCTACTTGAATCTCTTTTTGATCAATGAGATCTTGGATATAGTTCTTGAGTCTCATACACTTCAGGGTAGTGTGTCCTTTCACACGATGGTAATCACAGTATTCATGTTCTTTATACCAATCAGACTTTGGTGCGTTGTCATCCTTCTGTGGGATGGGCGGATATGTGATCATATTTGCCTTGGCTAGCCGATAAAAGATCTGATCCAGAGGCTCACCCAAAGGTGTGAAAGTCCTCTTTGGATTGTTCTGATTGTTGGGCTTGTTCTACCTTGGGGCAACGTTAACTGCGTTAACATGATTTCCTTGACGTGCTGGCTGTTGCTTTTGGTATTGCTGCCGATACTGTTGCACAGGTGGTTGATGAGCTTGAGGAGGCTGCTGATAAATAGGTGCTTGATATGTAGGAGCTGGTGGTTGCTGATAGATGGGCGCTTGTGGCGGTTGGTATGTTTGAGCTGGTGTAGGACTAGCCACAACGAATTGTACATTCTTAGTGTCAGTGGCTCCTTCTGTAACAACATTCTTGTTACGATTCCAGTAATGGGATTTATCATTGTTGGGTTTATTCTTGGAATCATCCTTGAAGTGACAAATAGTGCCTTCATCTAGGAGAGCTTTCTCGATGCTTATGCCTTTGCTCTTGATGTCTTGGTATGTCTGGAGACAGTTCATTCACATGTGATGGGATAGCTTTGGATGCAGGTTATCAATGAAGATCTTTGTTAGATGCTTCTCTAGTGGCTGATATGATAACCTGGTTGTAAGATTCTGCCATCTTTGCAAGTATTCCGCAAGGCTTTCTCCATCTTTCTACTTTGAGTTGCATAGGTCTAGCAAGGACAACTCATTCTCCACATTATGGGCATAGTGTGTGATGAACTTCTCAGAGAGTTCAGCAAAGGTTTTTATTATCCCATGTGGTATTTTGTAAAACCACTCAACAACAGTTCTTCCCAAGCTTTTGGGAAACAGGCGCAGGAGATAGTTATCATTGTAAGCTACTTCTTGGCACGCCATGTAGAACTCTTTGATATGGTTTACTGGATCTCCTTTCCCCCGATACTTGTTGAACTTGGGCATCTCAAAATACTTGGGGAAAGGGATAGTTGCTATGGACCGATCGAAGGGATATGAGCACACCTCTTCAAACTTGTATGTTTTATTCTTTGTTCCACTTTGTAGCTCCTTTAGAGCATTTTTCATTGCTTCCCACTCAGCATTGAGTGGCGAGGGAACTGGGACTTCTACTTGTGATTGAAGCTGTGGAACTGGATATGGCGCTTGCTATGGATAAATGGGTTGGAACTGATTTTGGGGCAATGGTTGCTGGGGATATTGCTGGTGTGGCATAGGGGGATATTGTGGTAAATGATATGGAACCGCTTGATGTTGTTGGGCTGCTTGCTATTGTTGAACTGGTGGTTGTTGTGGGACTACTTGCTGATATTGGATATTTGGAACTTATTGTTGTAACTGATGGGTGGGAACTTATTGTTGTTGGGGGATGATAGGGATTTTTTGCTGGGGCTGATAGCAAGGGACTTGCTATTGTTGAGGAATGATAGGTGTTTGCTGAAAGGGGACATGTGGTTTCTATGGGGGAGGCTGTTGGAATGATGCTGCTTGCGGGTATGATGGTGGTAGTTGCTGAGGTTGGCTTTGGGTTTGGCTGATATAAACTGGGTGCATGCCTGCGTTACTTAGAGGTGGAACAGATGTGGGGAAGCTAGAAGCAAAGGGTGATGGGGTAAGATAGCTAGGGAAAGTTGGCTGTTGAGGTGGTGGAACTTGCTGGAAGGTATTTGGGATTTGGGACGAATAGCTTGAAGCCGGTGGTGGTTGGGGTAGTTGTTGCTGTGCTGCTTGGGCGAAGGCAGTTTGTTGACTTGCAACCATAGATGTAGGGGATTGAGATGGGATCCCCCATGCCTTCATTTCTTCTTGTGTAAGGCCCCACTGAGAGCTTGTGTTAGGGTGCACTACAGCGGATGATGGAATGGTAGGAGCAACAAGAGCTTGGGACATGAATGATGGTTGAGAGAAAGGAGCTTGTTGAGGTTGTGGTTGAGCGGATGCTTGTGAGGAGGAAAATGAAGGAAACACCCAAGAGAAAGATGAGGTTGGAATGGGAAGTGATTGCGCTAACCCCAAAGAAGAAGGTACGGGTGCTTGGGGGGTGAAGGGTGATGGTGCTCCTTTGATGGTGAAAGGCATTGCTTGACTTGCGGATGGTGGCGAAGCTTTTGGTGTAAAAGCTTGCGTGAGAGGTGGAAGCTGACTTTGGGTTAAGCGTTGGATTTGGGCTTGGGCAGCCATAGCAGATGATGAAGCAAAAGGGGTAGGAGATGGAGCGGATGGCGCTGCAGCTTGTGTTATGGGACTGGCGAGGCTTTCTTGCAAGAAAAGGGGAATGGTGGAAAGCTCTTGGGGTGTTTGCATGATAGGATCGGGGAATGATTGGACAAACGGAGAATATGCTTGTGCTAGAACTTGGATAGTATTGATGGGGATGCGTGGATAGAGAGATGGTGGGATGGAGGTACTTTCTGGTAGATAGTGGGCAAATGTGCTTTGCTAATGTTGCGGTACAAGGGCATTGGTCACTGGTGGGCTTTCTGGAGGATTTGCAAATGCTTGGATTGCCAACGGGGATGAAGGGATGTTTGGATCTTCACATGGGTTACTGGCTTGGATTTGGGGATTGTAGGTCATCATGGTGTTGGTGAAAAGGTTGGGATCGGATGAGGTTGTTGGTGGATAAGGATTCATGCTTCTTCTTTTCTGAGATTTGGTCTCAACAGGCATGGAGATGCAAGTGCTAAATGGATGCAAGATGTTTGGCTAAAAGATGTTGATGGATGCAAAGTTGATGAACTTCTAAAGATGATGACTTTCTAGAATGCAATGCAAGGATGGATGAACTGCTCGGATTCGGATCAAGGATGGTGGAAGATTGGTGGGAGATGGTGGCAAATTGGTAAAAAAAGCTTGGTGATGATGGAGGATTGGTGGGATGCTCTGATTTGGGTCAAGATTGGGTGGAGGATTGGTCGGATACTGGTGGAAGATTACTAAGTGTCAACAATGAGTTGTTATTTTTCCCTGATGGAGGGTCAGTGATAGGACTTGGGCCAACCTAGGATAGACTGATGATCTTCGGTTAACTGGATGCTTATCAATACAAGCCAATCTCTTGCTCAAGATGATGAGGCTGTGCAAGGACAAGTTGGATTTCCTTTAGACAATGCTCTGTCAAAAAGGGGATGCTTTCTGATTTAGGATAAGGGATGGAAACAACTCAAAGGTTTTGAACACTAAGTGTTTGTGGATTTTAGATCTCTGGATTTGGTACAAAAGATGGTGGGTTCTGATTTAGGTGATGGATGCTGGATTTTGGATGAAGGATTATGGGATTCTGATGGTGGATTGCTAATGGAAAGATGGTGGAGGATGATGGAATAATGCTCTTTCTAAAGGGATGATGCAGATGCGACTGGGATGGATGATCTATGATGCTGCTAAGAGGATGATGGTGCATGCAACTAAGAAGGATTTCTAGGATGTAACTAAGGTTTGGTGATGATGCAAGGATGAAACTAGGATGAAGCTAGGATGATGGACTGCCGAGATAAGATTGTGAGATCTGAAGGTAGAATGGACATGTTATGAATCCAGCTAATCTTCTCTTTCAAGGTTGATGTAGCGATGGTTTACTCAGAAATGGTAGGCAAACTATTTGACTCTTGCATTATAGCCAATATTATCAAGTCTTTCTTGATAGTTTTCTTCTGCTTGGGTTGCTTGGACAAAGGATTGATGGCTTTTAAGGTTCCTCTCTGCAACTTTCTTCTCTTGATAATCTTTGGATTTGGGCAACTTGGCTTTTGGATGTTTGATCAAATCGGGCATATCTTTGGAAAATTATGATAGGTTTGAGAATAAAAGGCTCTTTGGATATCTGATTTCTGCAAGATTTCCTGAATATCAATTTTGTTGATTGGTTTGATTTTCTCAAGTGGCAAAGGATAAATTAAAAAGACTTCTGGCAAGGCAATCTCCGCAAAGGGCAAAGCAACCTTGCGGGATACAAATAGGATGACTGACTCTGATAAAGCTTTGAAAGTGTATGTTTCAACAAGTGTTTTCACGGAGTCTTTGACTATCAAGCACTTCAAATAGATCTACCTAAGGAAGGTGAGTATCAAAATCGCTTGCCCACAGCTTGGTATCCCCCAAAAGGGAATACAAATGGTGAGTAATCTTGAGGCGACCCGGTAAACCCCTTGGAATCGGTCCTTGCACAAGGATTTTGATACTTTCGAATGTAGATAGGGTGGCCTCTATTTTATCAAGTTTTTAATAGTTCCGTGGAGTCTCCATACCCGGTTATGCTGACCGCCTGTGACTCACTTAAGAGCCTAGCCAACAACGCTAGGGGAGGAATATTTACCTTTCCCCAGACATTTGTATTTGGCACAAGACGCCTGGCGATTAGGAGATGTAAGTGAGTACTTTTTGCCTTCACTTTATTTATATACCGGCCGGGGGGGATACCGGTTTGAGGTCATTCTCCGAGGAGGAAGCACTTTTCTCCCCAGACAGGCCTCGCTAAAAGTAGAACAAGTGAACTTTTCTGAGTCCAAATGTTCTACGTTGCTTACTTTAACAAGGATTTACAGAAAATGAAAGCTCCTAGATGCACATCAAGCAAGTTTGTTCATTTTTCCAATTTGACTAAGTTTTTCTGAACTTTGAAAAATGAAGACACACATGTTTAGATTTTGATTTGTTCTTTTCCTCAAAAATGTAAATGATTTGAGCGTTTGCAAGTTCTTTCCTTTTGGGCATTCAATATTGATATTTGCGAGTTGATTTAGGAACTTTGAAAATGTGCTTTTTATCCTTAGATCATTCAAGATTGTGTTCATTTACTTGCTTTGAAATCTGAAACAAGAGAGGGAATAGAGTTGTTCGTTCCTTTTAGTGCATTCGAGATTTGGTTTGATTTTAAAATTGACAATGACACTTAGGACTAAGCTTCATTCCTTTAGTTTCATTCAAGATTTGGTTTGGTCCATTTTAGACTTAAAAACAAAGTTGCCTAGATTTAGTTTGATGCATGAATTTTAAAAGGCATTCAAGATTTTGCAATAAGAGACTTGTTCACATCAATAACAAAGCTTTAGGACTGATTTAGGAAAATTTTGAAACCTTTAGGAAAGTTTAGGAACCAAATTTGAAAAGTTTTAGCAAAGCTTTTTGATGATTTTGTTCCTAGTTTGCTTTGAGATTTTTAACAAAACTTTGAAGACATTGCAAATGAAGTTCTTTTTTAGCTCTCTTTGATGCTTTTTAATTTTGATTTAGGACCATTTAGGATGATTTTTTAGTTGATTAGGGACCACTTAGCTTTCCAATGCAAACTTGATGTTCTTTTTATGCTCTCAAATCATAAAATGTTCCTACTTTGCATGAATGCATTCAAAACCTTGATGTTGCAAGGATGCAAATGTTTTCATTGATTTTTTCTTGTTTGTTAGAATAAATTTTGCAAATTTTAGTTCTTAATGCATTTAAGAATGATTTGGGAGTTCATTTTAAGCACTAAAACAAGGTTTGTATGATTTTGCTTCCTTATGAATTTTTTTTGAAAAAAAATGGCCATGACCTTGCTAGAAGAAAAAGAAGTAGATGGAATAGAAGAATATAGACAAGAAGAGGAAGAAGAATTTGAAGAGCTCCATCCACCTATAAGCTTGAAAAATCTAAAAACACTCCAAAATCTATCAGAATGTTTGCAAAGAACCCGTGAAGTGGGTCCCACTGGGCGTGCCAGAATGTAGACTATGATTTTGAACCTATTACCTGTCTTGAAAGGCTGAAACATTCAAACATTAGACTAATCTAACATGTTCATAAACTAAAAAATAGCATAAGACATGAAAATAAAACCAAAGCCACCTCAAGATTGTTGCTAAAAAAAATAAGTGCTATAGAGAAAATGTTTGATTTGCTTCAATTAGAGGGATGTGGGTGTGCTCTCTAAGCACTTGGAGCATATTCTAATGCATACTAAGATTGATTTTAGACCAAATATTGGTGTGATATGATGCTATATGCTATGAAAAATAATAAAAGAAACTATGTTAATCCATTATTACTAAGCTATGATGTTCTTTAAGAGAGCTTGAAGATGATAAAAAGAAACTAACAATTAGTATTGCTTATGCTAAGTCTAGAGCTAAATGGACATGATAACAATGCATAAAATGAAAGGTGAATGGATATTTTTCTCTTGGAAATGAGGACTATTTATAGACTTTTGGGAGGATGAATGAGTGGCTAGGATCAAAATCCTTAAGAGAGGCCAAGATTCATTCAAAGGGGAGCACATGGATTGTGCTAGTTCAAGGCCACCTCCTTGTGACAAGTGTCACAAGGGCATTGGGTTGAAAGATGGGAGGAATGTGCACAATTTGGGAAATGTGCCTAAGGTCAAAGGGTGTAAGAAAGGGGTGAGGGGCTTCTTAAATGCATCATAAATGCATGTAAGAGGGATAAGGAGGCTTTAAATGCATCATAAATGCATGTAAGAGGGATAAGGAGGCTTTAAATGCATCATAAATGCGTGTAAAAGAAGCCTCTAGAAGTTTGTTGACTTTGGTTAAAGTTTAAGAGTTGGCTAACCTTGTTTAGGGAATGTGACAAGGTTAGGGGGAAGATTAGGATTAGGATTAGGATTAGGACTTTCTAGAAGAGTCTAGCACTTCCTTAGGATAAATAAGAATTTTTAGGAAATAGATAAAGATTTATTTATTTCCATGGGTTTAGGTTTGAGAAAATTTATTAAAATAAATTTAATAAACATAAGGATTAAATATTTAATCTTAATTAAATATTTTGAGTTGGGGTTAGGGTTAGAAAATGATGGGATTAGCCTTTAATCGTAATTAAAGAGGGTTTTAGAAGATTTTGGAAGAGGTTAGTGGTTTTAGGAAAAAAGGCCAACTTTTGGTCAAAAAATAAATTGATTATTTATTTTGGGATTTTTGGTCAATTTATTAATTAAAATAATTAATAAATAAGGAGATAATGTTTAAATACGATTTAAACATTGTTGGAAGGGATTTCTTAATTAAATATTTTTAATTAAGAAAAAGGGATTTAATGACATAAAAATAAATTAATTAATTAAATAATTAATTAATTAATAAATGATGATGTCATCGAGGATTTTTCAGAAAATAAAAAATACTTTTTTTTCTAAAGGATTTTTTAGGTGTCTACAGTATGTAATCTAAACAATAAACCATTCATGAAACTTCATACACAACATAAATATTTTGTTATCGCAGAAATTTTTGTAAGAAGGTAAAAACTGTGGTGGGGATAACACCCACAAAACTTCACTACTACAATAACAAAGTATCCCAATTAAGGCTACACATTGTGATCACTTCTAATGATCTTACCCTGTTAGGAGTAACAATTAGATCAACTAGATCTACCTTGTTAGAGCATTTTAACAACATCATACATGTGTGTACTCAGTTAAGAGATTTAGGTAAGAATAGTTAAGTTCAGTCTGTTAAGAGATTTTGATTCTTCTACAATGGTTAAAAGCTAATAGTAAAATATATCTGTAAATAGGAACTTAATCTTGCCTGATTCAAATCTATAATATCTCGTAAAGATATCACCTTCTAGTGATGTATGTGTCCTTCTGTTCTGCTCGGTAGCCTTGTTTATGTTCTAAAAAACTAAATGCTTCTTTCAAACCTTTCTATCAAAAACCTCATTTGATATCCTGATGTCCTTAGTGTAACTACTCCTTCATTATACATGAACATAATGACATCTTTACAACTTTTATATCAAACAAACTTGACCTAATTAGGGTTTTACAATATCTTAGAAAATCTAAGATCAATGGTGAAACAAACTAACCTAGATCTACATTACATAGGATTCATAAAAAATCTAAGGATTACATCTATATTTAATTCTATCTTGATCTTGCTAAACTATTTTCTGGTCAGTGTGAACCATTTGTATTGTTGTTTTGGAAATTTTAGATTATTATGTTGTTTCTTACTTTACTTAGTAATCATTGTATTCTCCATTCATTAATTAATTGGTTCTCAGTTCATATGAATTCTCAGTGATCATTATGTTCGGTACTCGGTAATCATCTATCTTGGTGACAGTACTCAGTTAAACCCTTGTTTGGTTAACTTAGAGATCTACCTTGTGTCTTGCTCGGTATATAGGCTTTATATAGTTGACCAATTGTCTTGTTTGTCTCCTTTATTGATTGAATAACTGAATGATACTAATGAAAACCTTTAATGCTCAAATAGGAGTAACATTCTCCCCCTTTGGCATTAGTATACTGACTGCCAAAACAAGATATATACAAACTCCAAAAAAAATACTAAATCCCCCTTTGTACATGCTCTTAGTGTGAAGTACACACTGGCATATATATACATAAAATTTCCCCCTTTTTGAGATTAATTCCACAAAACAAATGTACTTACAACTTATCAAAAATATTCTGATGGGTTTTCTTTAGGGATTCAAAGAGGTTTTCCCATTCCTCTTTTAGTTTCTCAAGAGCAATGTGCTCTAAACCAACTTGTGCATGTATGTCAAAAATATTTTCTAGCACTAAAATTTCTGGGGTGGCAACTAGATCTTTTGCCTTATTTACTTGTCATTCCATGATCTTAATATGGGGAAGCAACTCAGCCTGAAGCTCGGTGATTTGATCACTTATTGTATTCTCTTGCTTCCTTAAATCAATTCTTAACTATTGAAGTTCTTGAACCTTTGAAATGTGCTTATGAAAATCATTTGGCTCGGTTAAAGAATTATTTGCACTGACCTATATTTCTTCATCAAGTTTCTTGATCTTTTCACTAATATTAGTAGTGAAGTGGTCCATAGTGCATAACTTATACAAAATTTGAGTTACCTGTTGTATGATGGTTTCAAGATCGGTAAAAACCTCTGAGAGCTTGACCTTATTTAGTGCCACTTCTAGGCTTATTTTCTCTACTAATCATGTTTGTATTTTTTCTTATGCCAACTCTTCCATTCATTTCTCTACATCTACATCAGGGGCATTGATATGTATGGTTAGAGTTGCAAGTTGATCAATGATGCGAGTTTCCTCATCAACATTGATGTCGGGGACTACTTTCATTAGTATATCTCTAACATCCTCTAAGAATTTCTTGCTTTTTCTCTTTGTTTTCATTTTCTCTTGTGCAACCTTGCTTGTGCACAATTCCCCATATCTTCTCCATGCTTTGGGGTCTAGTGTCCTAGGCTCGCATTCAAGAATTTTAATAACTTCATCAAGTGTGACATGTCCCTTACCATGTTTCTTATTATTTTTCTTCTTCTCTAGTGTAGGTGATTTGGTGTAAGGAACTAGAGATTTAGTCTTTGGATTTGGATTTTCTGACTTGGTAGAAACACATTTTTCCTTTTCTTGCTTGGTGACTAGTGTCTTGGTGGTTTGGCCTCGGGCATCTTGTGTGGTGTCTACTATAGTTGATTCTATAGGTGTATCCTTTTCTAGTTCTTTGGTTTTAGACTCTTTATTTTCAGGCCCATTTGAATCTTTCTTTTCTTTTGTACCCTTCTACTCAGGTATATCCTTTTGTTTCTTAGATGTAGAGCCTTTGGGTTACTTTTGTGTAACAATTTCAATTTCTTGAACCAATATGGGTAAGTCACTTGGCATGTCAACTACTACTGCCTTAGTAGGTGCATTCTCCTCGATATTGTCTACAATAATGTTGATGTCCTCATCATTATTTACATTATTAGGATCTCCATTTGTGATGTCCTCAATCAAAACATCATCTGTCTTGGGGGTTACTAGTTGTTCAGGAGAATCCTGTCTATATTCTTCACTATATCCATCTGGGTAAAAATCCATAGCAATAGTGTCATTTTCTACCTCAGTGTTAGATATGTGGATTGTATCCTTGTTGCCTAAGTCTACATTATTTGAGTGAACTCGGGGATTATAGCCAATACAAGTTGATCAGCTTCTACTATTGCTTTCAAAATTATGGTCCATAGAAGCATGCTATTTTCATCAACTGCTTCAAGGTTGCCTGCCAATATATCAAGTGCTCTACTCTTCATCAAGAAGTGTTTGGAATATTTCTTCATTAGTTCATCTACCTCGGTAATAGATAGAGTAGGCATGGTCAAAATTAATGAGTGTTCCCTCATTTTCTTTTCAATGTGTAGGGCATATATCCACTTGGCTGACACATTCTCATATAATTCTTTAGGAACATACCTAGAAAATTCAATAGGAACCTTCTTAAATTTTATCATCATTTGAATAATGGCTTCTTTAATCTTTTCCTGATCCCTAGTAGTCATATGTACATACCAACTCATTTTTGGGTTAGCAAGTTCACCCATTGCCTTTATAGTTTCAGCTAATTCATTTCCCGACTGACCTTTATTCACAATGACTTTGAATTTACATTGATCTTCTTCTTCATCATCTTCATCAATATCATCTTTTTCTCTTATCAATCTTCTCATCTTCTTAGGTAGCTCGGAGGTGACTTGGGCACCTCTCTTTTTCTTCTGATATATTTTGGTAGGAGTTTGCCTTGATATTTTCATAATTCCTTTCTTCAGGGGTGAAGAAGAAGTTGTTGAGGATCTTTCCTTTTCTCTTGTAGGTGCTTCTACTTGTTTTCTCTTCCCTATGGCCTTGACAGGTGTAGCTTGAATATCCTTGTTAGACTTGGTCTCCTCCTTATGTTCATTATTCCCAATTAACAGTTGTTCCTCAATTGTCTCTTCAACTAGATTAGCTGTACATTCCTCTTCATCTTCTACGTCATCTCTAAATTGTCTTACCAAGATATCCATCATATTCCTTTATTTCTTACTAAGTTTTACTCTGACTAGATCCATCTTGATTCTTAATTTGGCCTCTTCATAGGTTCCAAACCTAGTAGCTTGTGGATATTTGGGTTCAGCTAGTAATGTCTATATTGACTTGGAAGCTCGATCAATATCTAGTTCATAGCCCATAGGGGGCAACCAAGCATTCCTCAGTTCAACTGCCTTGATTAGTGTGGTGTCAATGCCCACTAGGAAACATATATCATCTTTATGTTTTTCTACTAGCTGACCTAGTATCCTACTCCTTTGATGCATTCTCTCCTTGAATTGTTCAGAATAAACATCCATAACATTGACAAAATTTTGACCTAAACTTTGCATGAATTTGTTGATTTGCATAATGATCAGTCGGTCAACATCCCAGTCAACATTCCTAAATGAGGGAAAGAATTTTTGTACATAGAAAAATATACGAATTAGTAGGGAACCAAAATTACACATGTCTGTCTTTGTTGATATGATGGTTCTCATGTTCTCATTTAATTATTTTAGTAGAAGCTCAGCTAGGTCAAATTGGAAACCTTTCTTAACAATCTTGTAGGCAATATCTACAGCTCCATAAGGTACATTGTTTGGCTTGCTTGACTGAAATATCTTATAACTGACATCATAAGCTCCAAACCTTATCTTAGGATCAACAATTGTGTTGACTCTCATACCTCTTCCATCCCATTTTGCTTTGATTAACTTCTCAATATTGATTGTTGATGCACTTCTTATGGATTTAACTTTATCAATAATAGGGTAACCTGTGACTAAATGTATAAAATACTTTGATATTTTTACCAGTTCATCCAGCCATAACTTTCCTTCATACACTCAACTCAAAATAATCCTAATCCACTATGTCTTAAACTCTCTCAGGAAATATAGGGCATTCATTAAACCCTTCACCTCTAGGTGTTTGTGCTCATCCTTGAGATTTCTATTCAAACTCAGCTCCTAGTAAGTGGATTGAAGCTCAAAATCTCCAATTTCACCTATCTTGCAGTGGATGTAAGCACAAATGTCTTGAACCAACAAAACCCGAGGTGGAATTCTTGAAAACACGTTGATTAGATCAATATGTGATGCAATCTTAGGGTGTAACTTATATTTAGGTTCATTATAGGTTGCAAACTTGATTAATGTAACCTTCTTGTCACTCCCAGACTTGGATTTCATGACCTCAGATGAGGATGCCATAGTTTCTCAAATTTAGGGCTTTGCAAATATTATGTAAAATAATTCAGTCATTGCGGAACTTACTTTTGATCATAATGAACTTGCTCAGGAATCCTTTAAATCTCTGCTAAAAACTCTGAAAGTCTTTGCTCAAATTTTCTCAAATCGCTTTAGTTCTTCATGATCATTTTTTGATCATTGTGTGAAGAAATGACTAAGTCCATCATGTATTTATACCAAAAATTTATTTTCCCGCTCAAACTTTCACATTTAATGCTTTACCTACCACAACTCGGTAAACATAGTTGCACTTAGTTTACACTAAAAAAACTTTAGCTTGGTTAACACTTAGATATTACTTGGCTGATACAACAACTTGATTAACCTTGCCAATATTAACTGACTAGAAAACATTTATTTAGACATTCTTTTACCAACTGTACACAACTTAAGTTCTAAACATGTACAATCCCCTAGTACATCTTATTTCATGTTGATTTGTTGTGCATTCACTAAATATAAGGAACTATTGTATACTATAACTAATTGAAATTTAGTTCCATACATACCTTCATTAATTAGGTGGAGGTGGTGATATCACCTAATCTAATGGATGAGGTGTCATCGACTATAGTTCTTGATCCAGCATTGTCATTTGATGTTTTTCTTCACATTTGATTTCTTATCCTCATGATTTCTTCAATTTTATTTCCATTTATATTTGTATGTATCTCTAGTGCTCGGTCTCTGTAATCCTTTCTCAAGTGACCAACCTTGTGACAGTGCAAACATGCCATACCAGTGCTTGTCTAATTACAAGATCTTCCTCTCTAGTTCTTTCTCATGCAATTTGTTGTTACATGTCCATACCTACCACATGTTGTGCAATTAACCCAAGTATTGTAATCCCAAGTATATGCATTACGTTGCCTTCTTGGTTGATATGATTTTTTCTATTCTTTTAGTGTCCAGACTTGCTTCATTTTTGTCCTGCATTCTTGTGATATGTGTCCATGTATGTTACAAGTGCGATAATGTTTCTCCATATAATATTTCTTCAGTGTCCTATTCAACTTTGTTATGCACTCATGTACCTGATGTCCATACTTGTTATAGTTATAGAAATAACCATTAAATTTAGGAATGGATTTAGGAATACCTTTAGTTTTACTTCTACAAACATTTGATATGTGGCCCAATTTTCCATGATGATAACATGATAAATTCTTGGGCCTTATATTAGCATAGAAATTCTTCTATTTAGCTTGTCTTGATGATTCTTCCTGCTCAGTATAGCCTAAAATAGTTGTGCTATTAAGTCTTTTTTGACTAATAAAAAATTCATCTATTCTCTTAATACTATCTTCAGCTTTCTTGACCATCTCATTATGTTGTTGTTGTTAGGAATAGTCCCAAGAGAGAACTGAGAGGGGGGGGGGTGAATCAGTTATCTACAAGTTTCAATTCTTTATCCAATTAAGCATACTTAAACATAAAGCATAAACACAATGAAAGAACACATGAACACAACATCAATATTTTGGTTACGGGGAAACCCAAATAGGTAAAAACCCCGGTGGGACTTGATACCCACTAATATTCTATACTAGTGTATAATGATCCTTGTTAGAAGATCCTTTATCCCGTTAGGAGTAGCTTTACAATGTATGAAGTACAGTAGACCTGGTTAAGGGTCACACCCTATTAGGAGTCTTTTACAATTGTCCTTGTTAGGGGAGAGGACACACTGTCTGAGAGCTCACTGCTCAAAGGGGTGAAGGCTACAACCTTTTGAATAATAGATACACACTATATCTGGATCTTGGTGAACTACACTTTGACCTACTATTTGGATCAGTTCCAATGAATAGCACACATATTATACTTGGTCACATTGACCTTCTTCTAATGGCTCAACACTTTACACACTCTACTCTACTCTACTTAATCAACCATGAACCACACTCTAGCAATCACAAATGACTGCCTATAAATATCTTTCCTCTAAATGATATGATCAAGTCATCCTATTAGAACCAACTTGAAATAATAATAGAGAAACCATAATAAACTCTAACAAACATTTGTCAGCTCTATTATGCATGCAACATAAATTGGGACCTGTCTAAATAAGATAATTGTAGACGCACGCTACACACTGTCAGCTCTACCAAAACAACTGGAACATACTCTACAAGATGAATTAACTCATGTTCTCTTAACCAAACATAAAAAACTCATCTCTAAGCTTAACTCCAAGGGTGCATACCATAAAGATAGGCGCAACTCATGAACTAATAAAATCTCTATTGGCTCTGCTGAACAAACACATGAAACTGCTACTGGCAAATAGTGACTGCATAACTTCACTTGTGTTCATCATCAAATCATGTGTCCATGAACTTAACATGACTAACATGTTTGAACATATATCCAAGGGTGCATGCCCATAGGATAACTGTATGGACAACTATACACAGAACACTGCCTATAACTCTATCAGGAACACTACTGACACGAGCTATTGTATAACTGTCTGCACTCACATTCAATCTCTACACCCATGATATCATGTTGATATCATGTCCATGCAAAATATACAGAAATCTTACTATATAAGACTTCCATGCATGCTACTTTCCATATGTTGTCATCAATGAAAAACATACAGTCAATACTGTCCTGCTAGCAAATCTCCAATAATCTCCCGCTTTGGCATTGATGGCAACATGTGGAATGAAAAACCACCATCAACCCAAATGAATAATTCTTTCATAACATTCTCTATTTTCTCTTCAAAACTCCCCCAAAGATGAAACCTCCATTTGCTGCAATATATTCCAAAATTCTCCATTTGCTCAACTGAACTACTGTCACAACTGAATATTGCTCCCCCTAAGTACATTAGTCCTTCTATTTTTCATTACTCTATATACTACTCCCCCTTTGACATCAATGGCAAAGGGAACCATCCATTTTAAGCACTGGTACTACTCCAGAAGTAGAGTAGTCAACCTTCCATCAATTCCAGAGGACTAATGCCTTTCCTGCTTCCTTTTAAGAAGAATCAAGGAAGGGAATTACTTCCAACTTCCCCCTGAGATACTCAAAAGTATCCTTAGGCAAGGGCTTTTTGAATATATCTACCAACTATTCCTTAGTATTCACATAGTCCAGCTTAACTTCCTTCTTTGCCACTTTCTCTCTTAGGAAGTGATACTTGATCTCAATGTGCTTTGTCTTTGCATGCATCACATGGTTCTTAGACATATTGATAGTGTTAGTGTTATCACAGTGAATAAGAATAGGAAAATCAATTTGAATTCCAAAATATTTTATCATCTGCTTGATCCACACAATTGTAGAACAATTCAGGGCTGCTGCAACATACTTTGCTTCTATTGTTGATTGGGAAATATAATTTTGTTTCTTGTTTGTCCAAGTGACAAGTTTGTCACCAAGAAACACTACTCCTCCTGATGTACTCTTTCTGTCATCAACACATCCTACCCAATCTAAATCAGTGAACACATTAAGCTCAACATTTTCTGAATTGGGATACCATAAACCATAGTCTATAGTTCCTTGTAAGTATTTGAATATCCTCTTTACTACCATGAGGTGACTTTGTTTAGGCTCTACTACAAATCTTCCAACTATGCCAACTGCATTTGAAATATCAAGACTAGTCTGAGTAAGATAAATCAATTTGTCAATCATTGACTTGTACAATGTTATATCAAATGTTGGTGAGTCATCTTCCTTTGTAAGCTTGCATCCAGTGATCATAGGGGTCCCTACTAGCTTGCAATCATCCATCTTGAATTTCTTCAATATTTCTTTCACATACTTAGACTAATTAATGAATATACCTTTCTCTGTCTACTACACATTCAATCCTAAAAAGTATTTGATAGGACCAATCATACTCATCTCAAATTCATTATGCATCTCCTTAGAAAATTCAGCACTAAGATTCTCATTACCTCCAAAGATACTATCATCAAAAAATATAGCCACAAGTAACAAACCTTCAGATGTCTTTCTAATGAATAGGTTACAATCTGCTGCTCCTTTCTTGAATCCAATCTTTGTTAAGTATCCATCTAGTCTCTCATACCATGCTCTAGGGGCTTGCTTAAGTCCATAGAGGGCCTTCTTCAATCTACATACCATATCAGGTTTGTCTGATAAGGTGAATCCTTCAGGCTACTCAATGCATACTTCTTCTTTCAGATCCCCATTCAAGAATGCTAACTTGACATCCCTCTGATACACTTTGAAGTTTCTGACTGTAGTATAAGCTAGAAAAAACTTAATAGCTTCTAATCTACTCACAGGTGCAAATGTGTCTAAATAATCAATAGATTCTCTTTGTGCATAACCTTTACATACTAATCTTTCTTTGTTCCTTACTACTGTACCATCTTAGTTCATCTTATTTATGAATATCCACTTAGTACCAATCACATTCTTATCACTAGGTCTTGGGACTAGTTCCCAAGTGTCATTCTTAATGATTTGATCAAGTTCTTCTTTCATAGCATCATGCCAATCTAAATCTTTACATGCATCTTCAACACTTAAGGGTTCAATCTGAGATAGTAAACATACCACATCATTGCTAGCTGAGTTCTTTGCTTGTGATCTTGTCAAGACTTTTGCGCTCTGATCTCCAATGATGTCTTTCTTGGAATGATTTCCAGATGTAAACTTTGGAACCTTAGCTATTTTTGAATCATTAGCCCTAGAAGTCTCTTCCTTGTTTGTCTTAGGGTCATTGAACAACACATTAATGCTACCAAACATTTCTTCAATACCTATCTCACTAGAAGAGGGTTTGGGTTCTTCTTCAATCATGGGTGAGTAATCATGATATCTTTCTTGAATCAAAAAATTTTCATCAATTTTAACATGAGAACTTTCAATTATCTTTTTCAATATTAAATTGAAACATCTATAAGCTTTACTTTTAGTAGAGTAACCAAGGAAAATACCTTAATCACTTCTTGCATCAAACTTCCCTATTGCTTCATCCCTCTTGATGTAGCACTTGCTTCCAAAAATTCTGAAGTATTTTACTATGGGAACATTACCAAACCATAGCTCATAAGGTGTTTTGTCAGTGCCTGGCCTTAGCTGAATTCTATTGATTGTGTAGACTATTGTATTGATCGCATCTCTGCAATAGGTGTGGGCAGCCTTTCCTTCTATCATAATGGTGCATGTTGTATCAAGATTGATCCTATTCCTTCATTCTGCAATTCCATTCTACTGAGGTGTTCTAGGTGCACTTAATTGTCTCTTTATGCAATGTTCTTCACATAACTCATAAAATCTGTCAGAGGTGAATTCTCCTCCTCTATTCAATCTCAAACATTTTATCTTTAATCTAGATTCATTCTCAACTTTAGCTTTGAATATTTTGAACTTATCAAATTCTTCTGACTTATCTTTCAAGAATTCAACCCACATCATCCTAGTATAATCATCAAAAAATAAAATGAAATACCTTTCACCATAGTATGATCTTGTTTGAGTTGGTCCACATAGGTCTATATGGATCAGATCCAACTTGTTTTCTGTTGAATTGTGCTTTCTCCTGAATGAATTCCTCACATACTTTCCCATCACACATTCCTTGCATATAGTATCAATTGGCTTCGCTATGCTAGGTAGATCTCTTACTACCTTAACATTTCTTATCTTCACTATGTTATCAAAATTGATATGACATAGTCTTTTGTGCCATAACCAACTGTCATCAACTTTAGCAACAAAACAACTTGCTTCTAAATTGAGTTGGAAAACATTATCTCTTGTCTTTGAGCCTGATGCAATCATAACACCATCCTTTTTGTTAATGATGCATTTTTCATCTTTGAATTCCAATCGATATCCTTTTCCAAGTAATTTTCCAACACTTAGAAGGTTATGTTTCAAACCATCAACATAGAGAACATCATCAGTAATGTTCTTTCCATCCAAAGTGATGGCTCCTCTACCAACTATTGGTTTAGGAGTGTTATCTACAAATCTAACCATACCACCATTGTATTTTTCCAGATGAACAAATCTACCTTTATCACCTTTCATGTGATGTGAACAACCACTATCTATAATCCAATCTATCCTTATGTCTGCTTGGGAAATCAATGCTAGTTCTTGATTTACTTTCTCATTTTTAGGAACTAACTTGTCATTCATTTTGTCTACAATAGCAATGAATCCAATTTCTTCTTCACCTGATTCATCATCTTAAAATCCATCTCTAGAAAAGTAACATTCCTTAGAGTACTTAGGCTTGTAATCCTTTTTGAACTTTCTAGCTCTAGTGGGACACTTAGATGCAAAGTGACCTATCTTATTACATGAAAAGCACTTAAAAGGAAATTGACCTTCATATTTTCCTTCTCCTTTCTTTTCTCTTTTAGCAATCATAGCAATAAATTCATCTAAATTTTTCTCTTCATCATCATCATCAAAATTACCAGAAGTGTTTGCAAATTTCTTACCATGAACTATTGCTTTGAAGGTTGTCTCACTTTTGGATTCTATCTTCAATCTTGAAATCTCAAAAGATGAGATTTTGCTGATCAAGGTCTCTCTTTTGAAATTAGATGTAAGCTGCATGGTCTCATCAAGGATATTGATCTTGCTTTCATATTTTGGAGTGAGAGTAGTCATCAACCTATCCATAATATCTTCTTCTGAGATCTCTCCACCATTGTTCTTGATTCCAACAACTGCTTCATTGATCCTTTGATTATAAGCTCTGATGTTTTCTTCAAGTAGCATCTCTAATGCATTATATCTTTTCTTCCAAGTTTTTATGCATGCATCCTTTTCTTTCTTATCTCCTTCAAACATGTCTTCAAGGTGCTTCCATATCTTGTTTGCAGTGTCTACCTTCTTTAACTCTGAGAACTCACTATCTGATAGTGCACTAATAAGGGCTACTTTGGAAATATAATTCTAATGAAACAATTCCTTTTATCTTTCAGTAGCATCATCCTTTCTAAGATCTTCTAGGGTAGGTATCTTGGCTTCTTTGACAGTTACATTAAAAACTTCAAAAGAAATGCACTGTAAATGGGTCACCATCTTGTTCTTCCAATCAAGATAATTCTCTCCATCAAACTTAGGAATCTCTTTCCTAAAGTATGCCATCTGATCAACCTCAAGCTATTAAACTTCTCTTCAAGGCACTTGACTCTGATACCAATTGTTAGGAATAGTCCCAGGAGATAACTGAGAGGGGGGGGGTGAATCAGTTATCTAAAAGTTTCAATTCTTTATCCAATTAAGCATACTTAAACATAAAGCATAAACACAATGAAAGAACACATGAACACACCATCAATATTTTGGTTACGGGGAAACCCAAATAGGTAAAAACCTTGATGGGACTTGATACCCACTAATATTTTGTACTAGTGTATAATGATTCTTGTTAGAAGATCCTTTACCCTGTTAGGAGTAGCTTTACAATGTATGAAGTAAAGTAGACCTGGTTAAGGTTCAAACCCTATTAGGAGTCTTTCACAATTGTCCCTGTTAGGGGAGAGGATGCACTATCTAAGAGCTCACTACTCAAAGGGGTGAAGGCTACAACATTCTAACTAACAGATACACACTATATCTGGATCTTGGTGAACTACACTTTGACCTGATGTTTGGATCAGTTCCAATGAATAGAACACATATTATACTTGGTCACATTGACCTTTTTTTTATGGCTCAACACTTCACACACTCTACTCTGCTCTGCTTAATCAACCATGAACCACACTCCAGCAATCACAAATGACTGCCTATAAATATCTTTCCTCTAAATGATATGATCAAGTTAGCTTGTTAGAACCAACTTGAAATAATAATAGAGAAACCATAATAAATTCTAGCAAACAGTCATCAGCTCTATTATGCACACAACATAAACTAGGACCTGTCCAAATAAGATAATTGTAGATGCACGCTACACACTATCGGCTCTACCAAAACAACTAGAACTTACTCTACAAGTTTAATTAACTCATGCGCTCTTAACCAAACATAAAAAAATCATCTCTAAGCTTAAATCCAAGGGTGCATACCATAAAGATAGGCACAACTCACAAACCAATAAAATCTTTGTCGGCTCTGCTGAACAAACACAAGAAACTACTACTGGCAAATAGCGACTGCATAACTTCACTTGCGTTCATCATCAGATCATACATCCATGAACTTAACATCACCAACATGTCTGTAACATATATCCAAGGGAACATGCCCATAGGACAACTATACAAACAACCATACACAGAACACTACTTCTAACTCTATCAGGAACACTGCTGACACAAGCTATTGTATAACTGTCTACGCTCACATTCAATCTCTGCGCCCATGATATCATGTTGATATCATGTCCATGCAACATATACAAAAAGATTACTGTATAAGACTTCCATGCATGCTACTTTCCATGTGTTGTCATTAATGACAAACATATAGTCAGTACTGTCCTGCTGGCAAATCTCCAACAGTTGTTGCATTTTTACCTCATTTTTTAATCTTTCATTCTCTTCTCTTAATTCACTGATGTCTTTTAGTTTCCTTGTAAGCTCACTGTTTACTCGGTTGAGTTCCTTAGTTATGAAAAATGTTTGATTAGAGATTTCAAAGTGATGCTCGGTGAGTCTCAGTATCTATAATTCCTTCTCTTGTAACTTATTAGTCATTTTCCTCCTATCTTCAATAGCCAAGTTTCCTTCTTGTTTTTCCCACCTTACACTGTTCATGACATAAATCATCCTAACCATTTGTGTCTCTTGACTGATCTGTAGTGCCTTCACTTGTTTAGTAAGATGTAGATTCTTTTCAGATAGATCTGATATGGTTCCTTCAAATGCATCAGATATGCTACCAGATCTAGATCCAGATGCCTCAAATGGATCATCTATCTCTTCTTCATGATAATCAGTATCATTATGCTGAATTTCCATATCATTCCTCTTGATCAGTAACTTCTTTAGTTCTTCTTTGGCTTCCTTAAATTTCTCAATAAATATTTGCATCTATATTCTTTGATTCTCAATAGTCTTATCCAGTTTATACCTTTACATCCTTAGATATTTCCTCTTCAATGATTAAACTTCCTTAACAAGAGATCTATCTTTGATACCAATTGTTGGGATTATGGAAAGATAACTCCTAAGAGGGAAGGGGTGAATCCATACCTTAAAAAATTTTCAAGACTAAAACTTTGTAGATATAGATAGCATTTAACCGAATTAATCCATTGTCTAAAACATACATTTAAATATAACTAAAAATGTAATTTGCATGTAATCTAAACAATAAACCATTCATAAAACTTCATACACATAAAATAGATATTTTGGTATTGCAGAAACCCTTGTAAGAAGGTAAAAATTGTGGTGGAGATGACACCCACAAAGCTTCAGTAGTGCAGTAACAAAGTATGTCAGTTAAGGCTACAAATTGTGATCACTTCTGATGATCTTACCCTATTAGGAGTAATAATTAGATTGACTAGATCTACCTAGTTAGAGGATTTTAACAACATAATACATGTGTGTACTCAGTTAAGAGATTTAGCTAAGAATGGTTAAGTTCACTCTGTTAAGAGATTTTGATTCTGCTACAATGGTTAAATGGTAATAGTAAAATGTATATGTAAATAGAAACTTAATCTTGTTTGATTCAGATATGTAGTATACCATAAACATATCACCTTCTAGTGATGTATGTGTCCTTTTGTTCTGCTTGGTAGCCTTGTGCATTTTTTGAAAAACTGAATGCTTCTATGAAACCTTTCAGTCAAATACCCTGTTTGATCTCTTGATGTCCTTAGTGTGGCTACTCCTTCATGATACATGATCATAATGACATATTTAAAACTTTCATATCAAACAAACTTGACCTAATTAGGGTTTTACAATATATTACAAAACCTAAGATCAACGATATGTATGTCTGTATGTATCTATATTCATTGTCAACATCTTTTGCATGTGCTATGAGTTTTGTTGTATATTTATGGTGCCTAGGGTTTAGATAGAAGCCTCAAAAAAACAATATTCTATTTAAATAATTTACATTTGTTATGGTTCCTAGGGTTTAGAGAGAAGCTACAAAAAAATAATATTCAATCTAAAGCATAATTTCTACAACATGCAAAGCGAATATCAAATAACTATTTTCACAAGTAAACAATATTGTTTGTTTATTTGTTTATTAGTAGTTGATGGATGTAAAGAGGTATTTGTTGGTTTTTATTTTGTTAAAACAACATTTTTTTAAAACCATAGCCAACAAAACAAATGGAAGGTGAAATAAGTATTTTTACAAATAAATAATATTGTCTATAACATATTCAACATTGTCTTCATCAAAACATATATATGTCAAGCATGAAACTCTAGAATCAAATTCAGGAGCATACCTCTAAAACTGAACATCTAAGAGTTCTAAATTTTTCTCACTGCTTAACAAGCATTGGATATCATGTTCAACTTCTTTGGCCTCTTGCACGATGTTGCAAACATCTTCCTTGCTGGAAACAAGAATCAGGGTCTATTGGCTTACATCTCTTTGTGCAAAGAAATCACTACAACAACTTTCATCTACATCATAATCATCTTCTTTTTGTTTACACAAATCTTTCTTATACTAAGGCAAGAAGGTTGCCCTCTTATGTTGATAAAAAGAATGATCTACGAACTTAATGGAAACATTGTCAACTATAGATTTATCTTCAACATCTTGATATTCATTGACTTCAATGTCAACATCATAATCAACATCCTCAGCACAAATAGAAACATAATCATCATTATTGGCCTCTTCATCATCAAAATGAAGAATAGCCATTGCATGTAACCTTTTCTCTTCTTGCAACTGCCTGCACACAACATCATTCTCAACAAGTTTCCTTTTGAGAGTAGCAATTTTAATGATTAAATCCTCATCATCAATTTCATGGATGGTGTGATCAATAGAGACATCAATGTCTTGGTATTGATCTTCATTTTTTACTTCACACCCACCCTCACTAAATCTCTCATTAAAATATTCCATCAATTTTTCTCTCAACACATCCCAAGAAGAAATTGAACATGGTGGTAAGGATAAGAACCAATCCCCTACAACCTCAATAAGATATTGAACTAATATTTTCATTGTAACATCTACATGCTCAATCTCAAACTCAACCATTAAGTCAACTAGGTCATATAAATGTTCGCCTGCTGAAAATGATCCATCACCGCTAAATTTTGGAAAATACTCCCTAACCTCACTAGGAAACTTATTTGGGAAACCTTCAATGCCATCAAAACATAATGGCACATATCTTTCCATAGAAAAGCTTCTGCACAAATCCATTATGGGTTCCATCTCCTCTTAATGAAATCTTTAGATTTTTATCATGAACAACTTATGCAACCATAAAGATTTTCAAAGCATACATATTTCTCCAAAAAATACAACCCAAATTTTTTTTAATAAATTAGGAGAAAAATGCAGATCCACAATCCAAAAATCCTTTATATAGTGATTTCTTCACCCAATAGGACTATGCAAATACAAAAACATTTAAATAGGAAATAGATGGTATTATTTTTGATGCTGCTATTTTTCTTTGGCATAAAATATGATAGATCTTAGAGCTCACTTTGTAGCTCCATCAGGTTCTTTACACATAGAGTCACCATTTCCGTGAAGAGTAAAAATGTTTACTTATTTCACAATCTCTATATCTCTTTCCAACCAACACAAAAATTCACTAGGACTTTTAAAACTATTTATCAGAACTGAATACATCATATTTTCATTCTAAACAACCACTGATCAAACAAAGAACTTCAGAGTCCACTCACACTTGGTGAGATGAGATAAATATTTTAAGCCTAACTCTATAAATCAATGGTAACCACTAGATGAGATAAATAAGAAGGCTAGGAGTCTAGCTCTACTCATACCTATGTTATTTATAACAAATTTACAACACCAAAGATATCAAAATGGATTTAGCATGACTATTGGATCTTTATTCCCCTACAGAGTTGCCATCTTGTTGGTGACTTGGATGGGCCAATTCAATCTGGATAGTATAATATTGATAGTATGTGATATAACCAGAGATTATCAATAGATTTTATTTCATTGTTATGTTCTCCCTAGTGGAGTCGCCATCTTGTTGGTTCCTAAAAAGGATTTTACACTCAGAGAGACACCAATATACCTAAGGAAGAATTTAAGGGGGGGTTAGTTCCAAATATGGGGAGATCTATAGGTAACTAGACCAACTATAGGGATAAGACTTCCCTTTGTACTTCTGGATCTGCAAAACCAAGGTGGGTGCACCTAATCCAGTAACATATAACACTTCTACAACTTCAAACTAGAATCAACAAAGTACATAGATAGCAAGAACGTACTAAATGATAACTAGTCATTCATTGACTCTCCATTACTATGATGAAAAAATACCACACAACCACAGAACTAAAAGGATATTCAATTTAGATTTTGATTTTATTATGCAGAGTATAAAAAATCCCAGCTAGACATATATCAGCATAGAACACACTTATTTCAAATCAGTGCCTTATCCATTGGGTAAATAATCTAATGTGTTGTAGGATACAGAGACTGACTACTACATTTTATCAAAGATCCAATCCATGAACACAAATATCCAAAACCATACTACTTACAGAAATCCCTTTGCAAAACCAATGAATTTATGCTTCATCTAGAGCATTATTTAATCTGATTATAAACCAGAACTAAAGACCGACAATACATGCATAAATAAAATCCATACAATGAATCAAAAGACCCAAAACTCATAAAACATGACACAAATGGAGAAAAATGAAACTGGATACTTGCATTAAGTATGAGGATCTAAGCCTCTGTATACACCCTGCTTTAAGATTCAAAGCCACTAAGACAATTTGTGGTTTAATCTACAACTTTCTACTCTATTCTAATACATACTGGACAAAACATGTTATCTTCCCTGACTGAAGGTTTAGGATATATCCATTGGAACCAAAATTCTAGCCCTTCTAAATGATCTTGGAAATCCTTAAGTAGACCAGGATTGCAACAAGCTAAAAATCATTTAGGTTAAGAAATTAAGACACAACCAACCACTTATTGGGGCCTGCAGCAAATAAAATCCAATATGATTTGCACCACTTACAAATTCCTGACTAATTAGTCACTTCTTTTCTGAGAAAAGAAAAACAAAAATTAATAATTTGAAGCAATCAACAATCTGATCTCTTTGTGTACCCAATAAAACCTTCCAAAGAAATCCAATAATAAAAATATTTGATTTCCCCCTTTGTCCCTATTTGCAAATCAAATCCTGCCTATATGACTAAATTCAACAAATTGATTCATTCAAGAATAATCATTAATGGAAGCTGGTGAATCCCAAATCTGATGTTGCTGGTGAATTCCTCATCTCCAATAATTTTTGATGATATATAATACTTATATATTTGGGCAAAATTTCAACCTCCAAACCACATTTTCATTCACAGCTAAATCTTTTAAATTTTCAAATTTATCTCTATAGTTCAGAGGATATATGAAGTTTTCAATTTTTACAGAGGCCTTTACCCTTTGATGTGGGTGCCATATGTTGCATGGCATCACCTGAGTGGTCTATCGATCTATCTCATCACCTTGTTGGACTACCTACATCATTACCACTTCCTAGTGATTAGTGCCACATCATCATCCTTGCTACGTCTCAACCTCTGGTTTGTTGTATTATCCAACTGGGATGCAGGCTGCAACTTCTATGCCACCTCATTGTGGGACATGTGTTGACCTATCGCGATCTCGCAATGGCTAATTTTTTAGCATCTTTATCTTCATAGAATCATGAGGACCATCGATCTCAGTACGCATCTCAAGACACCTAGCTTGACTATCGATGACATTGCGAACACGTGTCAGCTAGTCAAGATGTTGCGATGATTATCCTTCGCACATCTTTCTCATTGCGGGATCACACCCACCGTCAATCTTGGGTGTGCATCTTGAGATATCTGACAAGTCCTGATTTCCCCTATATCAAAATTATCTTACCTCTTGCATGGGACCCGCTTCCACATCACTACTTGATCACCTTCCACCTCATCACCTTAGTCCTTGTGCATGCATGAGAGGGCTCCATCTGGGTGTCCACACTTGGACACCATATAACTGTGCATTGTGGTATTTTAATAGCTTGTTATCCACCTCCACCAGCAAAGTGGGATAACTCCCATTCAATTTATAATACCTTTCCTTCAAAAAATTGCCTTAATGCATGCCCAGTTGCCATGCATTAGCTGGACCCACACACATACCTCTCTTCTTTCTTTAGCACATATTGAGCTATTTTTTCTTTCAAACTTTTGGTGCACCAAACTGGGAAAAAACACCACAATACATCCCCTTTTAGTTGTCCCCCATGCCTAGCCTACAAATAATTTTTCATTTGTTTTTGTTTGGGCATTGTACCCACCCCCATGGCCTGCAAACACACCTCTACAGAGCATGCACACAGTCCCAAGAGAATGTGTGCAACACCTCCAAAGGAGACCCACGTAGCTCCTAAGGAGATTGTGCAACTCTCGAGGAAGGCAACGCAACTCCCTCACAAGGAGTGTGCATTGCCTTATAATGGGCATGTGATGCCTTATTTGGGTAGCATGTTTAGTAAGAAAGAAGGAAGGGAAGTCCTACATAGAGAAAGCATGCACCAACATTTAAAAGAAGATTAAATGTGCAGAACCTGCCTTGGAAAAAAACATAGGATGTTGAAGAAGCACGAGAACCACCAGCCCATGGTAAAGGTATGTGTAGCCATCAGCAAAGGAAGAATGCGTAATTAAGAAAGTAACATGCACCAAGTAAGATGGAAGTTTATATAATACCAAATAAAGAATGCACAGTGTGTGATGGACATAACACAATGCTAAAAGAAGCATGGTACATGTAGCAAAGAATATGAAGATGGCATAGCTCTTTAAAAAATGAGGCAAGCTGGGCCCAAAGTGGGTCTGGCTAAAAAAAATTTGATTTCATACAACTGAACCTCAAAATGGCCACCTCTCGCATTTGGATCTGATTTGGACAATGTCGGATCAATAAAAACTCTTGATTTTAAGAACTTTTCCAAGTCGTCCAGTTGAATAAATTGCCTTCAAGAACACCATTAAAAGATTGATCAAAACTTATCACCAGATGTTGGCCGCTAGTGAATACAAACTTTATACTATAGATAGTCATTGCATCAGATGAATTTTGATAAAGATGCATAGAGAAAAAGATTTTAAAAGTCAAAATCACCTGTTTAAATTTGTTCTATAAATGCAAAATGTAATCACTGGGAACGACCTCTCAAGAAGATGCATTAAAAATATCAAATGATGGCCTAGGGAGAAACCACTGACCCTGGTAGAAGATTCATCTACAAGGAATGCAAGGAAATAACCCTTATCTAAAAACAATCACCCAACATCAAGTTATCAATTTCTGAAAATAGCCACTCTGCAAAGCTAATCCTATCAGCATTAGTCATCTGTATAAAACACCTTTTGATCTGACTTCACAATCCTATCAAATGGGACCCTCATGGTCTATAACCTTGGATGTAAATTCTCTTTCCTATGTAGAAAACAAGGCTATAATTATATTTTCCAAATTACCAACTAATAATCTAGAAATAATCTTCAAAGTTATCCCTTTAGAACTTCCTGAACTAAAAATAGTGAAACTTGTAGAAATTGGATTTGAAACTAACTGAGAAAAGTGGCCCAATGGATTGGTCATGATCTCAAAATCATCAGGGAGACTCAATTCCATGTTTATAATGTAGATCAAATTCAATTTCTCATGTTCATGAACTAGGTGCAATTTGCACAACCTCAAAGTAGGCCACTTAAATTTTGCATTTTCACATTTAGAGAAACTGAATAAAAACAAACAGAAAAGCCTTGGTAAACTAATCATACAAACTCACCAAAATCTGAAAATGGGCATGGAGATTCACTTTCATGCCTACAATATAGTGCAATAATCCTTATACCATATCTATCAACTAGGCACTTGACACAAACCTTTGAAGTGGGTCATTCAGTAAAAACCGAATAGAATGCAAAGTGCAAATTTGTGAAATGGCCTCCAAATGGCTATTGGCAAAACACATTAGAACTTAAATCTGAGAGTTATAACCCACTACAAATGCTAAATGATAGGCAAGGAACACATGTCCCAAACGACACTTATGAAAATCAACAGGTTTCTTTTCACATGTATCCAAACTAGGCTCCTTTCAAAAGTCTTTTGATGTAATAATTTGTGCCTTAGGAAAATTTTCATAATATAGACTCTAGAATTTATCTAAAATTTTAGAGTCCCAACAGTTGGGATTATGGAAAGATAACTACTGAGAGTATAGGGGTGAATCCGTACCCTCAAAAAATTTCAAAACTAAAGCTTTGTAGATATAGATAGCATTTAACTAATTGAATCCATTGTCTAAAACATATATACATTCAAATATAACTAAAAATGTAATTTTCATGTAATCTAAACAATAAACCATTGATGAAACTTCATACACATAACGCAGATATTTTGGTATCACATAAACCCTTGTAAGAAGGTAAAAATTACAGTGGGGATGACACCCACAAAGCTTCACTACTGCAGCAACAAAGTATGTCGGTTAAGGTTACAAATTGTGATCACTTCTGATGATCTTACCCTATTAGGAGTAACAATTAGATCAACTAGATCTACCTGGTTGGAGGATTTTAACAACATAATACATGTGTGTACTTAGTTAAGAGATTTAGCTAAGAATGGTTAAGTTCACTCTGTTAAGAGATTTTGATTCTACTATAATGGTTAAATGGTAATAGTAAAATGTATCTTTAAATAACAACTTAATCTTGTCTGATTCAGATCTATAGTATACCATAGAGATATCACCTTCTACTGATGTATGTGTCCTTTTGTTCTACTTAGTAGCCTTGTGCATGTTCTGAACAATTGAATGCTTCTTTCAAACCTTTATGTCAAAAACCCTGTTTGATCTCCTGATGTCCTTAGTGCAGTTACTCCTTCATGATACATGATCATAATGACATATTTAAAACTTTCATATCAAAAAAACTTGACCTAATTACCTAGTTTTACAATATCTTAGAAAACCTAAGATCAATGGTATGTATGTATCTATATTCATTGTCAACATCTTTTGCATTTTCTATGAGTTTTGTTGTATATTTATGGTGCCTAGGGTTTAGATAGAAGCCTAAAAAAAACAATATTCTATTTAAAGAATTTACATTTGATATGGTGCCTAGGGTTTAGAGAGAAGCAACAAACAAATAATATTCTATCTAAAGCGTAATTGCTACAACATGCAAAGCGAATATCAAATAACTATTTTCACAAGTAAACAATATTGTTTGTTTATTTGTTTATTAGTAGTTGATGGATGTAAAGAGGTATTTTTTGGTTTTTATTTTGTTAAAACAACATTTTGTGTACAACCATAGCCAACAAAGCAAATGCAAGGTGAAATAACTATTTTTACAGATAAATAATATTATCTATAACATATTCAACATTGTCTCTAAACTCTACACACCAGAACAATTAGAAATCAAATTTCCCTTAGGGTTTACATTTGTTGTGGTGGCTAGGGTTTATACAGAAGCACCAAACAAAGAGTATTGAAATAAATTATCTCTAAATATTAGGCACCACAATAATTGAAAACCAAATTGCTACCATGATTTACATTTGTTGTGATGGATAGGGTTTACAGAGAAGTGGGAAAAAAACAAACAAATAATATTATGTGTAGACCCTAATATGCCACAAAAAAATAACAAAAAACAAAATAAGAAAGTACGAAATGATGCATATGGATGGGTATGGACAATTTAAGGTCTACGTGGTGTTGAAAAATCCACCATCGCACATGGAGGTGAACTGAAGTCACCCTTTTGAAATCCATTTAGGGTTTTTCCCTCGTGTTTGCCAAGCTTTTGGAATCCTACATACCCCCCTCACTACCCAAACCAACATTTAGGATTTTTCCATCGGTACTTACTGTATGCATAATAGACAGTCTATTATGTGATGCGCTCAATAGTGTAGAAATATTTGACCCTGACTTTCTATAACTGTGGAGAGGACACTGTTCTTTTGAGTGTACACAGAAGAAGGTTGACTGAAAAACTACTATGGTAAATGAGAACATTCAGAATGAACCTGAATTAGCGAACTTGCTACTTTTGCAAACATTAATCAGTACAAGGGATGAACCTTACCAAAGGAGTAACTTGTTTAGGACCCGATGCAAGTCTAAAGGTAAACTATGTGATGTAATTGTTGATAGTGGTAGTACTGATAACCTTGTTGCTGAGGACATGGTTTGGAAACTTGGTTTGAATAGAATGAAACATCCACATCCTTATCAGATTGGCTAGTTACAAGATGATCATGCTATGGAAGTTAGAGAACAATGCTTCATTGATGTTCAGATTGGCCAGTATAAGGATCTTGTGTTATGTGACATTGTGAAGATGAATAGTTGTGATATATTGCTTAGTAGACCTTGGCAATATAATTGCAGAGCTATTTATGACTGCGTGAAGAATGTATTTACTATTGAGAAGGATGACAAGAAGTTTTCACTAATGTCTTTGATGGATACAATGCTCGGTAAGAGAAGCCTGAGTATTGGTTCCCGAGTTGAGTTGGTAGATCCAAAGAAAATGAATGATTAGTTTGGAGAATCAACCTGTATGTTGTCTAGAAAAGACTTGAAGAGACATAGGAAACTGAAGTGGAAGAATATGCAAGTAGAGAAGATGGAGGACTTGTATGTGAAGAACCAGTTCAGGATTTACATGCTGAATCCTGGAAGATGTTCTTCTCACATATGAACATCTTTTGGAACCTGGGGTGTCTGATGTAGGGGCATCCAAGGTTGAGGTAGGAGCATTCTGTGTCCTCGGTGAAACTACATAGGTGTTTTTATTTTGGCCAGTTTTTACTCGGTTGCAGCCTTGACTGATGACCTCGGTCATTGAAGGAAGCTCGGTCATTGAAGGAACTTGGTAGTCTCTGATGCTCGGTGAAAGTGTTACTTGGTCATGCCTATGGTGCTCAATTGATACAGGTTCTCGACGATGCTTGGCATGCTTGGTTAATTCACTATCGCTTGATAGTTTTGGCTTATAGGTTGGAGTTCTATGTGATTTGTTGGGCTGAATTGGTGCATTTATTATCTATATCTTTTGTTGGATTCTCCTAAGTTGATCTAGAGGTCGACATGCTGAATTAAATGTTTGTATACAATTTGTAAGATGACTTATATGCCTTTTAATATTTGTTAGGAAGAGTTAAGGGTTTCATCTTGCCAACTTGTGGCTGATGATTAGTATTTAAGGGGGTGTTTGGGTAGATGTTGGAGAGAGGACATGACTTGGAAGACTAGAAGCCTAAAAGCTAAAGTTGGTGAAGTTGTGGAAAAGATCTTGCATGATCTTGCAGATCAGATTTCTATCTGATAGTTTGTAATAGCAGAGCTAGTGGTTTGTACACTTGGGAACAAGGAGATTTCTTGGAGGCTTGCGAGTTCAAGTTTAGATCTTCCTTAGGGTTTCCATTAGCTTCTAATTGTCTTTAGACCTGAACTAGCTAGAGATTGTATTAGATTTGGTTGTGGATCTTGCAGAATTATTTATGATTGTAATTGGCCCTAACCCGAAAGGCCTTACAGCCAGGCATGTTAATGCAAATTACTTGAAGCAATTATTTTTTTATCTATTATGTTGAGTATTCTTCTATGTAATTCTGAAGTTGCAAGGTCTGAACTATCCTTAATTGGACCCTTCTACCCTTTGGTCTACATCAGAGAGAAAGTTGCAGAGAAAGAAGTAAAACTGGATTATATGAGTACTAAAGAATAGTTAGCAAACATTTTCACAAAGCCTTTGCTGAAGGATACTTTTGAGTATCTCAAGGAGAAACTGGGATTAATTCCCTTCCCTGAATCAGATTAGAGTATGAAGGAGTGCATCAATCCTTAATGACTGATGAATGGTTGACTACTCTACTTCAGGAGTAGTACCGATGCTTAATTGTTTGGCACCCTTTGCCATTGATGTCAAAGGGAGAGTAATATATAGTCATGAAAAACAAGAAAACAAGCAAAAAGAGAAAGTATAACGAAAATAAGAAATTAAGTAGAAGGAAGCAGGAGCAAGAAGAAAGGGGGAGCATTCAGTTTGAGATGCAATAGTTGGAGGACTCATCCTTTGGGGAGTTTTTTTTTAGGAAATGGAGAATGTTATAAAATAATTGTACTTTTGGATTGGTGATATTTTTCATTCCATATGTTGCCATAATTTCCAAAGGGGGATATTGTTGGAGATTTGCCAGCAAGTCAGTGTTGACTGTATGTTTGTCATTGATGACAAAATATGGTAAACACAATGCATGGAAGCCTGACGGAGAGAGCCTTGAGCATATGTTGTCTAGATATGTTATCAACATGATATCATAAGTGCAGAGGTTGATTATGAGGGAAAATAGTTATACTATTGACTATTTTAGTAAGTGTTCCTAATAGGTCCCAAGAAGAGTTCTATATGCGATTTGCAATATGGTTGTGGTGGAGCCTTCTACATTTACATTTGTATTGTAGACATGATAAAGAAGCTATGTTCATGGACATAGAGTTAGTTGTGTAGTACAGGCTAAGTTATAATGTATGTAGTTGCCAATTACAGTTTCTTGAGTTTATCTGGTGGAGCCGACAATGTTCAGAGTATTTCAGCAGTTGGACCTATCATTATGATATGCATGCTTAGTATTATGTTTGGAGAAGAGTTAAGAATATTTTTTTAAGCGCGCATGATGTACTTCAATATGAGAAGAAAGATTCATTTGATTTGGTGGAGCCGATAGTGTGAAGTGACGCATCTACTCATATGGAGTTATGCGAGCCTAATTTGTGTTGCGTGCTTAGTATAGCCAACTAAGATGTTATTGGAGAGTTTTATTATTTCTCTAATATGATTTCAAGATGGTTCTAATAGGCCAACTTGATTATATCATTTAGAGGAAGATATTTATAGATAGTCATTCTATGATTTCTAGGTATGGCAGATAGTTGAAAGATAAGAGTAGAACATAAGGTGCGAAGTGTTGAGTCATCACTAGGTCTATGTGACAAATTAGAGAGTGTATGCTATTAATTGGAACTGATCAAGACAATAGGTCTACTCACAGCTCATCAAGATCTAGATATAGTGTGCATCTATTAAATAGAAGGTTGCAACTTTCACCCTTTTGAGCAGTGTGCTCCCGAACAGTGTGTTCTCACCCCTAACAGGGTTAATTAAAAAAGACTCCTAACAAGGTCTAACCCTTAACTAGGTCACTGTACTTAATGCATTGTCAAGATCAAATCCTAACAAGGTTGTAAGATCTTCTAACATGGATCATTATACACTAGTGCAGATTATAGTGGGTGCTAATTCCCACCGGGGTTTTTACCTATTTTGGATTTCCCCATAACCAAAATTTTGGTGTTGTGTTCAAGGGTTATTTCATTGTGTATATGCTTAATGTTCTTCTATACTTAATTGGATAAAGAATTTAATCTTGTAGATAACTGATTCACCCCCCCCCACCCCTCTTAGTTATCTCTTGGGACTATTCCTAACAAAGCTAACTAATGAGAAGGTAGGGGTGAATCTGTACCTTCAAAAATTTTCAAGACTAAAGCTTTGTAGATATAGATAGCATTTAACCAACTGAATCCATTATCTAAAACATACATTCAAATATAACTGAAAATGTAATTTTCATGTAAACTAAACAATAAACCATTCATGAAACTTCATACACATAACACAGATATTTTGGTATCGCAGAAACCCTTGTAAGAAGGTAAAAATTACAGTGGGGACGACACCCACAAAGCTTCACTACTACAATAATAAAATATGTCGATTAAGGCTACAAATTGTGATCACTTCTAATGATCTTACCCTATTAGCAGTAAAAATTAGATCGACTAGATCTACCTAGTTGGAAGATTTTAACAACATAATAGATGTGTGTACTCGGTTAAGAGATTTAGCTAAGAACGGTTAAGTTCACTCTGTTAAGAGATTTTGATTCTGCTACAATGGTTAAATGGTAATAGTAGAATGTATCTTTAAATAGAAACTTAATCTTCTCTGATTCAGATCTGTAGTATACCATAAAGATATCACCTTCTAGTGATGTATGTGTCCTTCTATTCTGCTCAATAGCATTGTGCATGTTTTGAACAACTGAATGCTTCTTTCAAACCTTTCTGTCAAAAACCCTATTTGATCTCCTCATGTCCTTAGTGCGGCTACTCCTTCATGATACATGATCATAATGACATATTTACAACTTTCATATCAAACAAACTTGACCTAATTAGGGTTTTGCAATATCTTAGAAAACCTAAGATCAATGGTATGTATGTATGTATGTATGTATCTATATCGATTGTCAACATCTTTTGCATTTTCTATGAGTTTTGTTGTATATTTATAGTGCTAGGGTTTAGATAGAATCCTCAAAAAAAAAAAAATCTATTTACAGAATTTATATTTGTTATGGTGCCTAGGGTTTAGAGAGAATCAACAAACAAATAATATTCTATCTAAAGCGTAATTGCTACAACATGCAAAGAAAATATCAAATAACTATTTTCACAAGTAAACAATATTGTTTGTTTATTTGTTTATTAGTAGTTTATAGATGTAAAGAGGTGTTTTTTGGTTTTTATTTTGTTAAAATAACATTTTGTGTAAACCATAGCCAACAAAGCAAATGCAAGGTGAAATAACTATTTTTATAGATAAATAATATTGTCTATAACATATTCAACATTGTCTCTAAACTCTACGCACTAGAACAATTAGAAATCAAATTTCCCTTAGGGTTTACAATTGTTGTGGTGGCTAGGGTTTATAGAGAAGCACCAAACAAAGAGTATTGTAATAAATTATCTCTAAATCCTAGGCACCACAATAATTGAAAACCAAATTGCTACCATGACTTACATTTGTTGTGGTGGCTAGGGTTTACAGAGAAGTGGGAAAAAAAATATGCACCAAAGAAATAATATTCTGTGTAGACCCTAACTGCCACAAAAAAATAACAAACAACAAATTCAAACCTAATAGAAAATAACTATTTTCACAACACGAATAGGAAATTTCCAACCTCGAGAAGAAACAACGACCTCTATCAGCAAATTCAACCTCTGCAAGAAACCTCGACACAAACAATGACCTCTACAAACCCTATGAATGACAAAAGAAGAGTAATTAACCAATATTAAATAAACTAAAATAAAAATATTAAATATTAAATAAAATAAGCGGGACTGAGGGATAATGAAAAGGTGATTGAAATAGGGAGGTAATGAAATGGTTGGAAGTTATTTTTTAATTAAAAAAGTATGAAATGATGCATATGGATGGGTATGGACAATTTAAGGTCTACGTAGCATTGAAAAATCCACCATCGCACATGGACGTGAACTGAAGTCACCCTTTTGAAATCAATTTAGGCTTTTTCCCTTGCGTTTGCCAAGCTTTTGGAATCCTACATACCCCCCTCACTACCCAAAACAACATTACCCAAACCAGATTCCACATTTAATGTATTTGTGTGTTGGGTAGGGTCCCACATTTGAAATCCCCCGACCTTCTCTCCATCTAACGCCTTCTCTCCATCCAACAACCGATGACTTCTTAGATAGATCTTGACCATCGATACTTACTGTATGCATAATAGATAGTCTATTATGTGATGTGCTCAATAGTACACAAATATTTGACCTTGACATGACATGTTTTTTGTCTGCTACCAATAGACAGTAGAACAGAAGTGCATCACATGAAGTTTCTTCAATTGACAGCAGAATAGAAGTGCTCCACGTAAAGTTTTGTGAATTTTCCAAACATGATGTGTCAAAGTCAGGTGAAAATATTTCTGTCAATTGACAGCAGAACAGGAGTTCTTCACATAAGTGCAAATATTTTTGTCAATTGACAGCAGAACAGAAGTGCTTCACATAAAGTTTTGTGAATTCCCCAAACATCACGTGTCAAAGTCATGTGCAAATATTTATGTCAATTGACATCAGAACAGAAGTGCTTCACATAAATTTTTGTGAATTCCCCAAACATGACGTGTCAAAGTCAGGTGCAAATATTTCTATCAATTGGCAGCAAAATAGAAGTGCTTCACATAAGTGCAAATATTTCTATCAATTGACATCAGTACAGAAGTGCTGCACATAAAGTTTTGTGAATTCCCCAAACATGACTGTCAAAGTCAGGTGCAAATATTTCTGTCAATTGGCAGCAGAATAGAAGTGCTTCACATAAAGTTTTGTAAATTCCCCAAACATGATGGTCAAAGTTAGGTGCAAATATTTCTGCAGTATTGTTTTATAAATAGCCTGAGTGCACCCTCTCACCAACCCAACCCAATGTTTGAGTTTCATCAGTAATTCATTACTTTCGCTTTACGGTAAAAGGGTGTAGAAAGGTAAGAGTACTCTGTAATATTGAAGATTGAACCTAAAAGAGAGATAGCCTTCAAAGCAATAGTTCATGGTAAGAAATCTGCAAACACTTATGGTAATTTTGATGATGATGATGAAGAAAGAACTTTAGATGATGTTATTGCTATGGTTTCTAAAAGAGAAAAGAAAGGAAAAGGAAAATATGAAGGTCAATTGCCATTCAAGTGCTTTTCATGTAATAAGATAGGTCACTTTGCATCTAAGTGTCCTACTAGAGTTAGAAAGTTCAAAAATGATTACAAGCCTAAGTACTCTAAGGAATGTTACTTTGCTAGAGATGGAGTCTTAGATGAAGAATCAGGTGAAGAAGAAATTGGATTCGTTGCTATTGTAGACAAAATGAATAATAAGACTGAACATAAAGATGTGAAAGAAAAACAAGAGCTAGCATTGATTTCCCAAGCAAACATAAGGACAGACTGGATCATAGATAGTGGTTGTTCACATCACATGACAGGTGATAAAGGTAGATTTGTTCATCTGGACAAATACAATGGTAGTATGGTTAGATTTGGAGACAACACTCCTAAACCAATAGTTGGTAGAGGATCCATCACTCTGGATGGAAAGAACAGTACTGATGATGTTCTATATGTTGATGGTTTGAAACATAACCTTCTAAGTGTTGGATAGTTACTTGGAAAAGGATATTAGTTGGAGTTCAAAGATGACAAATGCATCATTAACAACAAGGATGGTGTTATGATTGCATCAGGCTCAAAAACAAGAGTAAGAGATCTACCTAGCATAGCAAATCCAGTTCATACTATATGCAGGGAATGTGTGATGGGAAAGCATGTGAGGAATTCATTCAGGAGCAAACACAATTCAATAGAAAACAAGTTGGATCTGATCCATACAGACCTATGTGGACCAACTCAAACAAGATCATACTATGGTGAAAGATATTTTATTTTGTTTGTTGATGATTATACTAGGATGATGTGGGTTGTGTTCTTGAAAGATAAATCAGAAGCATTTGATAAGTTCAAAATATTCAAAGCTAAGGTTGAGAATGAATCTGGATTAAAGATAAAGTCTTTAAGATTGGATAGGGGAGGAGAATCCACATCTGACAAATTTTATGAGTTCTATGAAGAACATGGCATAAAGAGATAGTTAAGTGCACCTAGAACACCTCAGCAGAATGGTATTGCAGAGAGAAGGAATAGGATCATTCTTGATACAGCGCGCACCATTATGATAGAAGGAAAGGTTGCCCACACCTATTGGAGCGATGAGGTCAATACAACTGTCTACACAATCAATAGAATTCAGCAAAGGCCAGGCGCTGACAAAATACCTTATGAGCTATGGTTTGGTAATGTTCCCATAGTAAAATACTTCAGAATCTTTGGAAGCAAGTGCTACATCAAGAGGGATGAAGCAATAGGAAATTTTGATGCAAGAAGTGATGAAGGTATTTTCTTTGGTTACTCTACTAAAGGTAAAGCTTATAGATGTTTCAATTTAAGATTAAAAAAGATCATTGAAAGTGCTCATGTGAAGATTGATGAAAAGTTTATGATTCAAGAAATATATCATGATTACTCACCCATGATTGAGGAAGAACCTAGACCCTCTACTAGTGAGACAATTATTGAAGAAATGTTTGACAGTATTGATGTGTTATTCAATGACCCTGAGACAAGTGAAGAAGAAACTCCCAAGGTTGATGAGTAAGCAATAGCTAAAGCTCCAAAGTTTACATCTAGAAACCATTCCAAGAAAGACATCATTGGAGATCAGAGCGGAAAAGTCTTAACAAGATCACAAGCCAAGAACTCAACTAGTAGTGATGCGGTGTGTTTATTATCTCAGATAGAACCTTTAAGTGTTGAAGATGCTTGTAATGATTCAGATTGGCATGATGCTATGAAAGAAGAACTTGATCAGATTATTAAGAATGACACTTGGGAACTAGTTCCAAGACCTAGTGATAAGAATGCAATTGGTACAAAGTGGATATTCAGAAATAAGATGAATGAAGATGGTACAGTAGTAAGAAACAAAGCAAGGCTAGTATGTAAAGGATATGCGCAAAGAGAAGGGATTGATTATTCAGACACATTTGCACCTGTGAGTAGATTAGAAGCTATTAAGTTGTTCCTAGCTTATGCAATAGTTAAAAGCTTCAAAGTTTATCAGATGGATGTCAAGTTAGCATTCCTAAATGGAGATCTAAAATATGAAGTATACATTGAGCAACCTGAAGGATTCACCTTATCAAACAGACCTGATATGGTATGCAGATTGAAGAAGGCCCTCTATGGACTTAAGCAAGCCTCTAGAGCATGGTACGAGAGACTAGATGGATACTTAACAAAGATTGGATTCAAGAAAGGAGTAGTAGATTGTAATCTATTCATTAGAGAGACGTCTGAAGGTTTGTTACTTGTAGCTAATTTGTTGATGACATTATCTTTGGAGGTAATGACAAACTTAGTGCTGAATTTGCTAAGGAGATGCATAATAAATTTGAGATGAGTATGATTGGTCCTATCAAATACTTTTTAGGATTGAATGTGTAGCAGACTGAGAAAGGTATATTCATTAATCAGTCTAAGTATGTGAAAGAAATATTAAAGAAATTCAAGATGGATGATTGCAAGGCAATAGGAACCCCTATGATTACTGGATGCAAGCTTACAAAGGAAGATGACTCACCAATAGTTGATATAACATTGTATAAGTCTATGATTGGCAAATTTATTTATCTTACTCAGACCAGACCTGATATTTCAAATGCGGTTGGCATAGTTGGAAGATTTGCAGCAGAGCCTAAGAAAAGTCACCTCATTGCAGTAATGAGGATATTTAGATACTTACAAGGCACTATAGACTATGGTCTATGGTATCCTAATTCAGAAAATATTGAGCTTCATGTGTACATTGATGCAGATTAGGCAGGATGTGTAGATGACAGAAAGAGTACATTAGGAGGAGCGGTTTTTCTTGGTGATAGACTTGTCACTTGGACAAGCAAGAAATAAAATTATATTTCTCAGTCAACAAAAGAAGCAGAGTATGTTGCAACAACCTTAAATTGCTCTACAATTGTGTGGATCAAGCAGATGATAAAAGATTTTGAAATTTAGATTGATTATCCTATTGTTATTCACTATGATAACACTAGCACTATCAATATTTTGAAGAACCCTATGATGCATGCAAAGACAAAGCACATTGAGATCAAGTATCACTTCCTCAGAGAGAGAGTGACAGAGAAAGAAGTCAAGTTGGACTATGTGAATACTAAAGATCAGTTGGCAGACATATTCACAAAGCCCTTACCTAAGGATACTTTTGAGTATCTTAGGGAGAAGTTGGGAGTAATTCCCTTCCCTGATTCTGCTTAGAAGAAAGAAGGAAATGCATCAGCTCTGTGGGACTGATGGAAGGTTGACTACTCTACTTCTGGAGTAGTACCGGGCTTAAAATGAATGGCACCCTTTGCCATTGATGTCAAAGGGGGAGTAGTATATAGAGTCATGAAAAAAAGGAGTAATTTACTTAGGTGGAGTAGTATTCAGTTGTGACAGCAGTTCAGTTGAAGAAATGGGGATTGTTAGAAAATATTGCAGCAGATAGAGGTTTCATCTTTAGGGGAGTTTTGAAGAGGAAATGGAGAATGTTATGAAATAATTATTCATTTGGGTTGATGGTGGTTTTTCATTCCACATGTTGCCATCAATGCCAAAGGGGGAGATTGTTGAAGATTTGCCAGCAGGCCAGTACTGAATGTATGTTTTTCATTGATGACAACATATGGAAAGTAGCATGCGTGAAAGTCTTATACAGTAAGCCTTCTGTATATGTTGTATGGACATGATTTCAGCATGATATCATGGGTGCAGAGGTTGAATGTGAGTACAGACAGTTATACAGTAGCTTGTGTCAGCAGTGTTCCTAACAGAGTTACAGGTAGTGTTCTGTGTATGGTTGTCCGTACAGTTGTCTTATGAGCATGTACCCTAGGATATATGTTGCAGACATGTTAGTAATGTTAAGTTCATGGACGCATGGTCTGATGATGAATACAAGTGAATTTATGCAGTCATTATTCGCAAGTAGCAGTTTCCTGTGTTTGTCCAGCAGAGCCGACAGAGATTTTATTGGTTCTTGAGTTGTGCCTATTTTTATGCTATGCACCCTTGGAGTTAAGCTTAGAGATGAGTTGTTGATGTTTGGTTAAGAGCGCATGAGTTAATTCATCTTGTAGAGAAAGTTCTAGTTGTTTTGGTAGAGCCGACAGTGTGTAGTGCGCATCTACATTTATTTTATTTAGACAGGTCCCAAAATATGTTGCGTGCATAATGGAACCGACAGAATGTTTGTTAGAGTTTATTATGGTTTCTCTATTATGATTTCAAGTTGGTTCTAATAGGCCAACCTGATCATATCATTGAGAGGAAAGATATTTATAGGCAGTCATTTGTGATTGCTAAAGTGTGGTTCATGGTTGATTAAGCAGAGCAGAGCAGAGAAGAGTGTGCGAAGTATTGAGCCATCAGAAGAAGGTCAATGTGACCAAGTAGAATATGTGTGCTATTCATTGGAACTGATCTAGACAGCAGGTCAAAGCACAGTTCACCAAGATCCAGATATAGTGTGTATTTGTTATTCAAAAGGTTATATCCTTCGCCCCTTTGAGCAGTGAGGTCTTGGACAGTGCGTCATCTCCCCTAATAGGGATAATTGTAAAAGACTCCTAACAAGGTCCGACCCTTAACTAGGTCTACTGTACTTCATATATTGTAAAGCTACTCCTAACAAGGTAAAATATCTTCTACCAAGGATCATTATACACTAGTATAGAATATTAGTGGGTATCGAGTCCCATCGGGGTTTTTACCTATTTGGATTTCCCCGTAACCAAAATATTGGTGTTGTGTTTATGTGTTGTTTCATTATGTTTATACTTTATGTTTAAGTATACTTAATTGGATAAAGAATTGAAACTTGTTATCTCTTGGGACTATTCCTAACAAACTAGTGATTAAATAAAACTGTTTAGACCAATTAGAATTTTTTAGATTTTGTATTTTGTAATAAATTTCATATTTTGTAAAGTTAGATGCAATATTTTTAACTTCATAATTTATAGAAATCATTTTTCTATCATTTGATTGGCTAAATCACTTGAAGTCTTATTCATGAGTGAACCAATTAAAATTTACCACATTTGTTATTTATTGTACACTTTATATATAATATAATGAAAATGCATTGCTCCTTCCATATTGCATAGTTTTCAGATTGGAAACAATTTTTGTTTCTATCTTTAGTTAGGATTTTCATTAATCTTTTTCTTTTTTATATCAATTGTATATTAAAATTTTTAAATTTTAAATTATATTACATGAGTTTATTTTAGTATATAACTCACTTTTTCTAATGTAAATATATGATATAATATAATATATATTTATTCTCATTTATATACATTTTTAAAATATTTTAAAATTTATAATATGTAAATTATGCATTAATAAATATTTAGGTAAACCAATGTGTGAGATATTTTCCCTTACAAAATATTATAATTTAAATTAAACATAGTAAATAAATATTTTATTTTATAATTAATTGGAAATGTTAAATAAAAAAAATATATATTTATTTTATATAATCTTCTAAGATAAATTATTATATATTATTATTATAATAAAGATTATAATATTATATTTATAATTATTATACATTCTAAATATATTATATTATAATTATAATTTATGTATAATACAATAATACAATATTATATATATAATAATATTAATCATATGTAATAAAAAATATATATCAATAAAATAAAATTAGCACTATTGTTATATTTACAAATAAAATTAAAATTAAGGTTTAAATTAATTATATTTTGCAATCAATAATTGTTTATATAATTATAATTTTAAACATTATTTATTACTACAATTATCATTCTATAAAAAATTATAATTATATATTTATATAATTAATTAAAATATCTTATATATTATAATAAGTTTATTAAAATTAAGATTAAATTTATATTAAAAATTAAAATTAAAATTAATTAATAAAGGCAAGTACTTGGCCACTATGTGACACTTGTTTTCAATTGCTATTTTGTAATACAATTGTGATATGGTCTCCACGACAACAGGGAGGTAATGAAACGGTTGGAAGTTATTTTTTAATTAAGAAAGTACGAAATGATGCATATGGATGGGTAGCGTTGAAAAATCAACCATCGCACATGGACGTGAACTGAAGTCACCCTTTTGAAATCAATTTAGGGTTTTGCCCTCGCGTTTGCCAAGCTTTTGGAATCCTACATTCCACATTTAATGTATTTGTGTGTTGCGTAGGGTCCCACATTTGAAATCCCCCGACCTTCTCTCCATCCAACGCCTTCTCTCCATCCAACGGCCGATGACTTCTTAGACAGATCTTGACCGTCGATACTTACTGTCTGCATAATAGACAGTCTATTATGTGATGCGCTCGATAGTGCACAAATATTTGACCCTGACGTCACATGTTTTTTTGTCCCCAAACATGACGTGTCAAAGTCAGGTGCAAATATTTCTGTCAATTGACAGCAGAACAGAAGTGCTTCACATAAAGTTTTGTGAATTCCCCAAACATGACATGTCAAAGTCAGGTGCAAATATTTCTGTCAATTGACATCAGAACAGAAGTGCTTCACATAAAGTTTTGTGAATTCCCCAAACATGACCTGTCAAAGTCAGCTGCAAATATTTCTGTCAATTGGCAGCAGAACAGAAGGGCTTCACATAAGTGCAAATATTTCTGTCAATTGACATCAGTACAGAAGTGCTGCACATAAAGTTTTGTGAATTCCCCAAACATGACTGTCAAAATTAGGTGCAAATATTTCTGTCAATTGGCAGCAGAACAGAAGTGCTTCACATAAAGTTTTGTAAATTCCCCAAATATGACGGTCAAAGTCAGGTGCAAATATTTCTACACTATTTCTACACTATTGTTTTATAAATAGCTTGAGTGCACCCTCTCACCAGTTAATGCAGATATGCAATAGTTAGCAAAGGAAATCCTAAATGCTTTTCAGTTAATGATTTCACTTGCCAGTAGTATTAGTTATATTTTCCCACCGACTCCAAACGGTTCTTTGATCAGTTTCCGTGGATATCAATTAATAATATGTGGATTGCTGCTTTTGATGTACAGGAGGAAAAGGAAGCTCTGGCTAGAGCACTAAATTTGACAACTGAACAAGTTAAAACATGGTTCAAAAATAAAAGAGCAAGGTAACAGCTCCCTCATGCAGTAATTCATTTCTTCAAATATAATTTGAGTGCAGTTGAATAACAACTGACTTATTTCACTAAAATTTGCAGGACCAGGGCGAGAGAAAGAGAAATGGACGGTCAAAATTCTGGAGTTGCGTTTGGCTTCTCGGGTGAAGTTGACGGATGAATTTTTTCTCCACATAGCTACTTAACTGAAGGATATTTATAGCGTATTCATTAAGGTCTTGAGCAATTGTTGATAATAGTTTGAATAATTTTCAGGGATACATACGATATGTGAAACTAATCAAGATGTGTAATTTTAATTGAGATGTGTTTTTTTTAATGAATTTGCTCTCTCACTTTAAATATTACAATGAGGGATTTTTGTCTACTTATGTCTACATAAGTCTTATTAATAAAAGTTGATGTATGGCACATGTTTACTGATAGAGCGGGTAAGCTCTACACAGAATGCAATATTGACTAAATTTCAAAAAATGGAAAGCACAATAGATTTTTGCCAAATTTGTAGCATCAGTTTTCATGATCTGCACATTTTATGGTGGAAAACCACAAAAATTTGCAAAAAAAATCATTGTGTTTAGTCCGCACCTTTACTGACTTTGAGCTATAATAATAGATTCTTAAAAAGTAAAATGAAAGATATTAAAATAATCAAAACATCTTTAAAAATTGAGAATGCAACTGAAAATAGGTGGAGCTAAAATAAAATAAATTAAAAATAAAAATTTAATACTTTTATAACTCAGTTAAATGCACAATAAGGGAAGAATTACACGAGGACATTTCCGTTGTGTTCAGAACCAAATCTACTGCAGGGTTGCCCGTACATTTTGGACAAACAACTGTCCGCCCGCACAATCTGAGTCGTACCCCACGTTGTAGTTTTTCCCTATTATATATTAACAAATATTACAAAACATTCCCAAATCACTAACCGCACATTACAAAAACCAAATTTCAGGTCTGGCATGGACTGAGAAGAAAAACATTCTGAAACAAGAGCTTCCATAAAATTTTGTGGTGTTACTTTATTTTCAACTTCTTTTAATTTTGAAAATTAAGTAAAACTACTTTGATTCAATTAAAAAAATCATATTTGATAATAAGAAAATCTTTGCCAATTTTCTGAATTAGACTTAATTCAGTTTTGCAAGTTTTTAATAGAACATTTATTTTGAATTTTCTACTTATTTTACTTGCATTTATTTAAAAATAAATAAATATACTAGTTATTATTAAATATTAGATCTTCAAAATTTTATATAAAATCTTAGTGGATACTTATTATTTTAATTGAAGTGAAAATCTATAAATTAAGAGCAACTTCAGTGATTATTGGCTTCTTGGGTGCAGGCAGTGTAGTTCCTGATCTAAGATGGATATCATTTACGTGCAAAAAATAAGCTTGTTTCTTATTATTAGGATTTGGAGTGTGCTGAGCTAGAAGTTGAGTTGGCTTTTGAGGATTGCTATTTGCTACATGAGGCGGCGGCATAATAGCTTGTTGCTGAGGTGGAGGCATTAGTGCTTGTTGCTGATTAGGCTGATTGGGTCCCCACTGAGGTTGTGGTTGCTAGCTACCCTGAGGTGGCCATTGGCTATTCTGCTGCGACTGCTGATAAGAGTTATACTGCTATTGGTATGGGTTAAATGGTGGTTGTTACGGATAGGCTTGGTTATTTATTGATTGGACCAGTTATGATTCCAATTCTGACCTTGAGGAGTAGAATTTTGGGGGTTTTGGTTTGGCCAATAGCTATTATTATTATAACCAAAATTATTCAGTGGGTCTGGAGGCATACCTTGTCTCTAAGCCCATGGATGCCTTTGAGCTACGTAGAAAACTTCTCCATTCTCCTCATCTATGGCTTTGAACTCAGTGGGCATTGGGCTAACGTCCACAGATGAAATCATCTTACATTTGTAGTTTCTCTTCTTCTCTCTGCAGTGAGAATAGAACTCAGCAAGCACAGCATCTACCTCTTCCTTCTTCCTCCTTCCTTGCATACTATCCAGCTGGGTGGTGACATCATTAATGATGTCTTTCTTGAAGTTAGATCAAAAATTAGACAACTCCACTTTGGATACTCCTGAACCACCATTGGACTTATATGGTAGGTCTCTAAGTCCCCTACCCTTCTTCATAGTGGCCCTTGAATAATTTTGACATATATTCTTTATGTCAACCCAACCTTTTTGTGTGATATCTCCTCCTGCCATCCAGTCTAGAGCCTCAATACTTCCATCATTCACACCTTTTAGGAAGAGGTGTTTCTGAGATGCCTCATTTAACTGGTGTTGTGTATTACACTACAAGTTGAACATAAATCTGGATACATAATCCTCCAGTGTTTCATCCTCCTTCTGAGACATTTTAAAAATGTCATCACCTTTCAAATCTTGACCTCTACAATACTCTTTGTACTTCATAAGAAACATTGTGCACATGGCATTCCAATCTGCTATAGCATTGGCACCTAACCCCATGAACCATTTCAAAGCAGCTTCCTTTAGAGTTGATGGGAACAACTTCAGCTTGTGGGCATCAGTGGTATAGTCATAACTTTGGCAAAGAATATCAAATTCAAAGAGGAAGGTCTCAAGGTCCTCTGTAAGGAGGCCATAAAATTTGGGAAGTGCAGCAGTAGGTATATTTTTCAAATTTTTGTTGCCTTGCTATCAAGGTATAGGGAAAGGAAAGGGAACCAGAGTAGCCATTCTAGGAGGAGGACCTTGTGGTGGTGGCTGATATACAACAAGAGCAAGCAGATTATCTTGATATTTAGGTTCATCAAATAGCTCGTTTAAATGCAGTGATTCCTCAGATGATGAAGAGGATATGTGTTCCTGAGCATCAGTAAATGGATTTTCAAAGGGTTTTTCTTCTTCGTTCTCACTTTGTGGTTCTTCAACTTGAGGATTAAATAAATCAAATGGCTCTCCTTGGTAGTTACAGGGAAGAAATCTCCCAAGGTGATCTCTCCTTCTATGCATAAAAATGCTTACTTAAGTATTAAATTAAAACTAAGACTGCAACTACAAGGATTAGTTTGAACTAACACCATCCTCGGTAATAGTGCCAAAAATACTTGGCCAAACAATAGTATCAGAAACCTAGAGCAATGGACTGCCTATTTCAGGATTGGACACCCCAAATGATTCTTAAATGCATTATTTGGTCTTATTTAATTATCGACTAGGGACGTAAACTTGGAATGGTGTCTGCAAAGTATATGCTTCAAACCTCCTCTTCTAAGTCTATCTAAGGAATTCAAATGCTTATGCTTCAGCAAAATTATACTAAAATTGGTAAGAAAATGTATTCTAATCAAAGCAAGAAATTATAGTTAGGAACTACTCCAACTGATTGTGCTGGAGGAATAAGCTACTGATTCTAGTATCAGTAGCTACAGGAATAGCAGAGTTCTAAAACATATAAATGAACAGGAGAATGAACTCTATACTAACAAAGTGATTCACTCATCAAGTGGGCCCCCTTGAATGAGTGAATGAGAAGTACAATCAAGATGAATGTTGCAAACTTGAACTGAACATTCTATTCATCCATAAAATGATTACACTTGATTGAAACAGTATGCAAAAGCTCTATTGAAAACTAGTTTGTTCGACTAACTCCAAAAGAGTCACAACAATCGATTATTTAAAAGAAAGTAACAACTAACTCCTAAATCTACGATCACTTCATAATTGAGGATCAGTTACAACTCATAAAGTTTCATAACAGAAACATTATTGACTATAAACATTCCCAGAATATAGAGCACACTAAATCTACGCATTGCATGCAACAAAAAGTATTGACTTACTTGTGAAGATTCTGCAATCTATGATTGGCTTTGATGACTCCCACGCCAGTATGCTAGTCTTTAAATAGCCACGATCAACTCCTGCAAAACAATCAATGCACACATATCCAAGTATATACATATATACCCACATCATCAATATTAGGAAAAGGTGTAAGTCTTAATTATCACTCTTGCAAATCCTATGGCTACAAGAGGTAACTACCCAAAACATAACTTAGGAGAGAAAACATCCATTAACATGTATAACTATTATATTCACCATTCCTATCCATGAATTTAAGCAGATATTATGTCTTTAGAGGTATCCACATTTCCAACTTATGTTCACACACACATATATAACATATACATAGAAACCATAAGTTCATATGCTTAAAACCATAAATTCATGTCTATGTGCAATCAACTTGTTCTAGAAAGAGCATAAAAAGTAGTGAAAAAGATGGCTATTTAGGAGCCCATTAGGAGGCTTCAAAAAAATCTATCAAATCACAAAAAAAAACAATAGCATAGAAAAGGAATAAAACTATCTAAAAAAATGCCTTAAAATAAAAAAATTGAAAATGAAAAGGAAGAGAGTTCATTCCTACACAGACACTCACAACCCTGGATGTTACTCCATCACCACCATGGTAGAGCTTAGACATGGTATAGCCATACTTGTTAGGAATAACAATCCACAATACAAGTGAGAGGGGGGGTGAATCAGTTGTATGATAGATTATTAAACTTTAAACTTTGTATAGTAGCAATATCAGATCCAATGAACACAATGATTGCCAACACAACAACACAATATTTTGGTTTTGGGGAAACCTTGTTAAAGGTAAAAAAACCTCGATGAGAATTAGCACCCACAAATGATGTACTAAGAGTATTATCCTTGTTAGAAGATTTAGCCCTATTTGGAGCTTATTGAAGCATTACAGTACACAATCCTTGTTAGAGGATAGACCCTATTAGGAGTTAAGAAAGAAGGGTGGGTTCACTGCCTACAGAAAGTTAAATCCAGCTTTAGAACACATTGTTTGCACCAGGTGTATATAGAGACATACACAATCATTTGAATTATTTGCCAACAATTGTCTTTTCTTGATCAATTCCAGTGAATTTCACTGGTAATCCTCTGCTCTATAGCCAACAGACACAAGCTCATAAGTCTTCCAATTCCGTTCACATTACATACACATTCACCATATGTTTTCCAAAGAAAAGATCTTACATATATACCCTACTACATTCTACATGATCAAGTCAGTCTATTAGGATTTCCTAATTACATAAACTCTTGCTAACATACACATTGTATGTAAAACAAGTATACAATGATTCCATTACAACAATTAAGGACCGACATCCTTAAATTACATTTTCCAAACAAAATGCATGCTACATCTCTGAGGTCAGCTTCCAAGAAGGTCTTCTCTAGACCACACACCATAGTTGATGTCATCTAGCATTCCATACCTTGTGCTGACCAACAAACATCCTTCAGTACCTTTTCTTTCATCTCTTAAGCTTGTATGCACCTAATCTGTATCTTCTGTAAGATATACCAAAAAATCAAAGACTCACTCTATCAGTTTTCACTGTCAATGTTCAAGAACAAGTCCTCACCAAAACATCTGTAACTCATTCAGTATGAACCCTTATATGATGTGATCTTGGATATAAGATCACAACATCCAAATGTATTCTCTTCTATCTTTGCATGTTCTGAAACATCTATACAGTGTCTGTACACTGTCACAATCAACCTGTACTCTTCACAGAGACATGTGTTTACATCAGTGACAAACCAAAAATGACAATAGTATGACTACCCATTCAGTAACATAGTGATTAAACATATAAAATATCTCAATCACCATCCCATGCATTAGCAATATCCAACAATCTCTGCATTTGGCATTGATGTCAATATAGGGGAAAATCTATCCCAAAGTTTGTATCAATCCAAAAGTCCTATAATCAGTATTCCTTTATACAATATCCCCATGCAGTAGGGATTTTCTCATAGAAACACTCCCCCTTTGACAACAATGGAAAAGGGTGCCATGAGTCATCAATTGTTCTACAATACCTTTCTCTCACGATCACTCCCCCTGAGGAGTAGATCCCTACATCCAGTCCACAATATGATAATGTTATGAAGACCTCTGGACTAATGCATCCCTGCATCATTTAGTTCTGACTAGGAGGGGTCTGAACCCCTAGCATACCTCTGAGATATACAAAGGTATGCCATGGTCCATTTGGAACATGGCATACAGAATGCTGGATATAGTCAATTCTGGAATATGTTGCAATTCTGGAATATACATATCCTCAAAATGATATCCGAAATATGTGTTCGACCCGTTTGGTTCACCTGGAAGATGACCGAGAAGATGTATTTTCCACATTTTGGAATTGGAATATGCACTGAATGAGAATTTGTTTTATTAATTTCTTTATAACAATTTGTGATTTTTTCAAATGTTATGATGTTTTTCACATTTTGTACGTGTTTTTGAACATTTATTTTATTTTTGTATAAGTTTAATTTCATTTGTATGCATTTTTTAATATTTATAATATTTTGAAATAAAATTATGTTTATAAGTTTTTAAAAATTTTAACATTTTGTATAACTTTTTAAAAAAAAATAAATTTCTATACAAATTTATAAAATATGTAGACCCAAAATACACAAGTCATCATTATAAACAAGTCATTTATTTTATTATTTAGTTTTTAAAAAATTTTGCCAACCTACTTCAATAGGAGCACCGATAGGAAAGAGTCAGGTGGAGAAAACTTCCGATCTAGCCCCACAAAGTCATGAACAGATATAAAATTACAACTTGAATGAGGCATTCCACATTACATAATGTAGATATGAATTACAACTTGAATGAGGCATTCCTCATTTTACATAATGCAGATATAGTGTTACAACTTGAATGAGGCATTCCTCATTTTACATAATGCAAATACAGTGTTACAACTTGAATGAGGCATTCCTCATTTTACATAATGCAGATACAGTGTTATAATTTAGTCTGATGAGTCTTTGACACTCTATCATGCCCGAACTCTTGTTTTTGTCTCTAGACACTGCATACATAGAACATACAACTACTTTGTGCTTTTGTTAGTACACCAATGAAGTACATTCAGCTGCTAACTTTTGTATGAGTTTTTTTAAAAAATCTTATTAATTATTATTACCTTCTATGACCTCCTTTGATTCTTACCTGAATGATCCACACTTGTCAAGATCAAAACACGACCAATTAAATGAGTTTATACATGATATATCTCTGTTAACCTCAAAATTCCCCTACAAACCTAGGTTAGAATTCTACAAAGTAATAACCATGAAAACAATGTTAAATCATGTGACTGATAGCAGGTTGGGGCTCACCTAAGCCATAAACATGAAAAATTATTGTAAAAAAATATGTAGACCATATATATGCGCACTTGGGGCAAAGAGGAGTTATGCCATATCCATATTAAAATATTAGTTACAATATGAAAATAAAAAACTGACTAATTCCTGAGCTCATCTCCGCATATGGTCACAACAAAGATATGTGACTACAATATAGAGAAGGCATCGTAAAAATATAATTTCAGCAGTTGCCCTAGCTTGACAAGTTTTGCACTCAAATCCTGGATCGTGGAGGAGTGGAGATGGGCGGATAGATGTAGATGGGTTGTCATCGATCCACCTAAAGTATCCACAATCATTATGGCCCTGTGATGCCCAATCTACATTAGTTTTTATAATATAATGAATAGTATTTACATTACAAACATTAAATATATACACATTAGCAACCTTTTTTATGTTTAGACAACACCAAAATTGTCGTCCAGGGTTGTTCAATGTCCATGAAATCTTCAACTGGCACTGCCCACCACCACATGGATAGCTTGGCACATTGAGAAGAGTCATCGAGCCGATGTCAATAATGCACCTATATCAACAATCCCAAAATTAAAAAAAAATCATTGAGAAAAACAAAAAGTGGCAAGGCTGAATCAACCATAATTAGTTATGACATATTGTAGTGTTGTCATGTTATATTTAATGTTGTCATGTTATATTTAATGTTGTCATGTTATATTTAATATTGTCATGTCAACATTGCGTTATGACAAAAGAAGTGGGAAACATGGATGCTCAGGTTGAAGTGATCCATCCAACTTCTTCTTGCAAGAAGGTATTCTGGAGAAAAGATTACTTTCTTGATCCCAAAATGTCAATGACAGAGAAGAGATGTGAACCAAATGATACAAGGGCAATCAATGCAGCTATACAGTTTTTTCTCTTTTATACACATTAATTTGCTAGACCAAGGTCAAGGAAACAACATAGTTTTGACTAGGGAATGATGAACAAAACTTGACGTAACAGTTCATATTGCAATATTTAATGATACCACTCAGTACTATAATAACAAATGAGCAGTGAGTAACAGCACTGCTACAAATCAATTTGTTATGACAGCGCTGAAATAGGATCAAGATTCAATATTATTTGTTGGAACCCATAATGAAAGTAGACATTGTGACACATGAGGAGCATTTAGTAGATGTTATTGGTGGTCTCAATTGAAGGCATGGTCATATCCACAGCTTTGGTGATAAGCCTGGAGGACTTAAGGTATGCCATTTTGTAGCCATGATAACATGATATCATTTTGTAGCCATGATCCCAAAATGTTAATGACAGAGAAGAGATGTAAACCAAATTATTATTTCCCTCTTTAACTATCATACTGAGGGTTCTATAAATTCTGATATTTATTTTATACTCGATATTTGTTATTGAGTCCCTAGTATACATTAAAATTTTATTTATTTATATACTGTTACGGGTTATGCCAAACCTTTATTTCATTAAAATGTCTCTTATTTATTTTTCTAAAAAATATAATAAAATGATTATGCAAAGGAGACATTAATTTTAATTCGTATCAAATGTTAATTTCTGTGGTAATAATAATATTTTACATGTTGCGGTAGTATTTATTAAATCAAACGTATTATATGCAGCGATAGTAAATCAGCATGTAATACGTTTAATAATATACTTGTAAATTAAACACTTACATGTATATCTCTTTTTTAATTCTCAAACAGCATAAAATGAAACATCATTATCAATGAATATATATTTATTTATATATTTACATTTTATGTATATATATATATATATATATATATATATATATATTTATTTATTTATTTATAGGAGTTTATTCCTTATTGATGTTTTAACAAGAAAAGAATTGAGTTACTAAATAAAAGACCTTGATTATTTAATCTGTAATATTCAATTAATGCTATGCAAGGAATGATTATGCACACATATATGACACATACAAATAGTTATTTATTTCATTAAACTAAATGCACTATTTACAGATTTATAGCTTGGTAGTATAAAGTACACACATAAAATTTGTAGAAGCAAATATAAAATTTCGACACAGAAAATTTACAAGAGGCTAAATTTAAAAAGATGTAAGCCAAGTAACATCATTATACCAGCCCTTATGTAAAATAAAGGATTGTAACTCTTTTATTTTTTTTAAAAAGAGTGTCACTACTTGCACACCTGATCAAATTGCAACTTTTCCTTTATTTTAAAGTGAACATAACTTATGTATTGCATAAGATTATAGCATCCAGTTTATCAATCCAGATAAATAAATGAATATAACTATCCTTACTTCATTTAACACTGTTAAAATTAACACTTCACAGAGAACATAATAGAAACATATAATTTCTTCCTTGATATAATAATAAAGGAATACAGCTCATCATCACTTCCATTCCAAGCATATGTTATGCTGGGCTTATTACATAGTCAATGTATAGGAAAACATTCATGAGGCTCGTATCCATTCAACAAGATAACTGTAATAGTATCAAATTCCAACATGTCTCTTGAATTTCTTGAAACCAGCAAGATGTTCCATTTCAAAAAAATCTGCAAAACAACAACGAGCCATGGAGGCTTACCTCTCAACCATAGGCCATTACATGGCTACCCCCGAGCTAGGGGAAAACTTGGATGGATAAGGGGTACAACACCATGCAAACACATTACACACATACAAGTAGAATACAACAATTTAACAACATCAAATTCCCTTCCCATGGCTTTCACAACAGCAACCTCACTGGTCTCATGTAGGGCTGAAGGTGGAACTGACAATCTAGGAGATGGCCCCAGTGCAAAAATATAAATATAGCCTTCATCAAGGCTTAGCCTTCGTCAAGGCTTAAAATATACATGCCTTCACAAGGCCATGTAACATACACCTACAAAACACACCCTTATACCTCCTAACAAAATACACATGGAGGCACATGGCCGCCCATACAACCATGCTTTCTCCCCTTCCTACGTAGAGGAAGGACTCTCCACTAGAAGGTAATCCCAACTTGTGCCCTTCACCCATCAAGGCTCTCTTCCCTCCCAAGGGTGAGTCTGGAATTGCACAATCCTCAAGAAACATTGCACAAAAGAACTCACAATGCCGAAAACATGAAGACTCACACATAACATATTACATATACAATCCTTCATGAGAAAAGTAAATTAACATTACAACAAGGTAAATAGTAAGAGTTTCAAGACCCAACCTTAGTCCTAGCTTCCTGGCTTGAAGATGAAGATAGCAATCCAACAATCCCCTCTTGCAAATCCAAACTCCAAGAACTCAAGAAACTCCAAATCCAATACTACACAAACTTCACAAAATTCACAAGTCTCCAAAAGTTGGAGAGTGGGCAATTGCCCAACAATTTTCCCTCCATCCCCTTAAAAAGACCAACAAAACATAAGAAGGAAAATTTAAAATTCAAATTAAAAAATAAAGAGTGGCTCTTCCAATTTTCGTCACTATTCAAAAGGGCATCTTTTGGAATGGCAAAAATAGTTAAAATTCATCACAATAGTCAAAATTTGACTTCCAACATATGACACCACTATGGGGTGTCTATTTTTAACCTCCACTAACATAAATGACTATAAAAACCCACTCAAATGACCACTCAAAGTATAAATCCGAAAAATGAAAGAGAATCCATTCATGGCATCCTAAAATTAGAGACCACTACCACATTAAATACTTGGTCATGCCAACCCACGAGACATGTGTCAATTGACACCACAAATAACTCACATGACAAACAATACACATGGCATGCCTAGTAGACTAATAATAAAGTAAAAGTAAACATAATACTACAATTAACATTCATACATTACTTTACAAAATTAACACTTCACAACGAGGTTAATTTCTCCCCTTGGAGATAACCTTGGCTTAACAGGGTTTTTTTTCACAATTTATCCATCTTTATTTTCCCTGGTATTTCCATGACCTTACCTGCACACTTGACAAAGCATCAGTAGCTCATGAAAAGTTAAATATCATATACATATACATGAAATTAAAAATACATCAAAGTCACATCTGATTCATCACAATTTCTAATTGCATCTCAAAATAATTTGCAACATTTCAACATCAATACTGTAATTCTAAAGCACATAAAGTCAGGATTAACAAGATACATAATATTCCATCCAACATAATGCCCATGATCCATTCCATAAATTTTCCTAGCATGTATATAAAATCAAAGTATCATACTTAAATCAAAGATTTATCAATTACTATGCTCAAGACCTAATAATTACCTTTTTATTAGTACATGTCTCAACATGAAATAAATTCAACTAGTCTTTTATGTAAACATTCATGTCCAAAAAGAAACACTTCAATATTCAATAGAGGTACACTCACACCCTTCCTACGACATTTCTTATAGAGATTACATACACACGGAAATCAATATTTAACTATATTAGATTATATATATGTGTCTGTGTGTGTGTGCGTGTGTGTGTCTGTGTGTGTGTGCGTGTGTGTACACACACGCACACACACACACACACATATATAATCTAATATAGTTAAATATTGATTTCTGTGTGTAGGCGTTGGTAGGAAAGAGCGGAGTTGAGAAAACCTCTAGCCTTGCCCGGGACGATTGGTCCTGTACTAATACAAAAATTCATGGGCATACCCACGACTTGACACAAGCCGAGATTTGTTGTGTACATAGTTAACGTGGGCATCCCACATCCCGACAATTATAGAGATTTTAATCCTAAATACTACATATTTCAGTGAGCATTCCACTGCCCAATGAATTTCTTTGATTTATTACAATTACATTTTTTCCATGGGCATACCCACCTTTCTAATAAAATCATAAAATGCCACTATTACTGATCCAACTTTTTTTCTTTTATTTAATTCTTTTGTACAAAAAAAATTATGACCTTCAGTGTCTGGATGCATCAAATTCTCAAATGATATTACGCCTTATTGTTCCTTAATTTGGAATTTAGGTCTTTAAGTTGCTGAAAGCCTTTTCTTCCTATGATTTCTGATTCCTATAAAACCAAATAAGCACAACTTCCATCTACACTGGTTAACCCACATCCACTAAAATTGGAATTTCTGACAATTGCTCTTTTACATTTGGAGATTTATGTTATGATAATGAAAAATTCTATACAATAATATGGACCCAAATAGAAAGCAAAGCTAATTTGGAATAATAAATAAAATTACCACTTAAAAACTCATCAGTTAAATTGTCCTGACGTTCTGATTTACCTTGATCTATTATTATCATAGTAGGATAGGTATGAACCTATTTTCATGATCATAAACCAAAATCATTCAAGATTAAGAGGATTAGCAGTAGATAAAATATGTGTGTTTGTGTGAATCATTTTGCACATGCTAGAACATGTTTATATATATATATATATATATATATATATATATATATATATATATATATATATATATATATATATATATATATATATATATATATATATATATATATATATATATATATATATATATATATATATATATATATATATATATATATATATATATATATATATGGATACATATATCTATATATATATATATATATTTATATATAATGCTAAGAATTCAAACAAATCAAACCAAAATCTATGATAGAGAAGGGTTGCCTAAGGAGATAAGCTTGTTCTCCCTTATTCTAGTAATGTTGTATTTCAAAACATATCTGACCTTGCTTAATGAAGATAAGAAGCTTTATCCTTGGACAAGAAGCACAACTCTTAATGTTGGTTAGCCATATACCCAATTATATTGTTCATAGATATTTGCCACTAACCAAATACCTGGTTTTTTCTTAATACTATCCATTGATATTCCTGAAGATCTATAATCAGATAACACTCTATAGTTCTATATTTGTATATGTTAATTGGAAAGAAGGTTTAAGATACCTTAATTGAGACCTTTACCAACATAATAATCTAGTAGAGGAGCTGTTGTTATCCTTGTTCTAAGACTTTCTATTGCTTATCTTTTAATAATCTACCCTACTTGATATCTTGGATACACAAGAGGATTTGAGTATTCACTCAAGGGAAGCCATTGAAACCTGTGAGTTTTTTGCCTTTTTTGCCTTTTAATCTTCTTACTGAACTTAAAATAGGTACATATACTTTACCAAAGAAGTGTGGGATATGTGCAGATGTAAGTGATCTCTATGTCCAGAAACAATTATACAAAAAAAGTGTTGCATTCTGCTAGAGAGAACCAGACCAAATTGTGAAAAGCTGAGAGCAGGTTGCCACCATCAGGCTATATATATATATATATATATATATATATATATATATATATATATATATATATATATATATATATATATATATATATATATAAAGAGTATATATTCATGTATATATACACCCTTGATCTCCTTACATGGAAGCATACAATATATATGACTTGATCATATTGTATGCTTCCATGTAAGGAGATCAAGGGTGTATATATACATGAATATATACTCTTATATATATATATATATATATATATATATATATATATATATATATATATATATATATATATATATATATATATATATATATATATATATATATATATAAGTAGGACGCCTTGCTATTTTTCCACAATCACAGTATTTAATTACCTACAAAATGATCTTTTGAGCTTCTTCTGAGCTTCTTCTATACCAACTTAGAATGATTGTCTATATTATGATGCTGGTTAATAGTACTGCACTCTGCTTTCTTTCTATACTAGTTTTTAATTTAAAATGCCCTTATTTTGAAACATAACGAAAAGTTTCTATTCATCTTTCAAGGCTTTATACGTATTTCCTACATTTAAGCAATCTTAATTTACTATAAAAAAGCTTCCTAAAAGTCTAGGCTTCCTTATTTTCATATGCCGAGGAGATTAACTCTGTTCTTCCAAAAAATTCTCAACTTTTATCCTTTGAACTTTGAAATCACCCTAATGTTAAATTGCTTCCCTGTGTTTACTATGATCCTATATATGAATATGCTTTTGCAGAGAATCTCACATTTATATCCCATAGGTTTTGTTAATCTTTATATGTGAGTGAGGTTAGTAAACTTTCCCGAGAGGATCTTAAGCAAGAATTTACATCAATTAATTCTAAATCTCAATTGTATTGATAAATGTACATCTAACAACTTTACAACTTTACATATAATGTACCAACTATATATACATCTAACAACCCTAAGCATTTATCCTTTTACCTTATGTCTAGAAATCATAATAGAGTATATATATAGTTTACACATGTTCTTTCCTATAAGTAAATATATGTACATATCACAACTTGTCTAGACTTTAGAATCCTCTGTAAATATAATCAAGCTAATAAAAGGTTGTCCTAGATACCTATTGATATTTGCTAAGCTTTCGGAGACCATTATTCATTATTCTCACTGTTTACCATGGTGCAAGTCCACTCATGGTTATCCTTCCTCATGACAATGATGTTTTCTCCTTCCTCATTCTCTATTTTGTTCCATCTGGTACTTTTCTTGATATCCGGTGGGAGGATTTTGAGATTTCCTTCTTTGTAATTGTTTAGATACGCAGGGATGGGGAAGCCTTCATTCCTCTAGTATTCTAAGAGTTCTTTATTGCCCATTATTTTTTATTGCATTGTATCATACAAAAATTCTATGTTCCTCTCCATAGTTGGCTAGGCATCTTTGAATAAGGGTTCTTCTTTAAAGACTATCAGAGGTATCCTCTATTCTGAGGGTATCCTATGTAACTCTGTTATTGCAGTCCGCATAATGGTCTCCGAGAATGGTGTGGTTAGTTTATCATCTATGGAATGAACCATTTTCTCTAAACCCAAAAGATACTCTTTCTTAAAAATCATTCTTGTTACCTCTATGATCTCTTCTTTCTCCTTTCCTACTAGATAGGAGATAGCTATGAAAGTTCCCACAATGTTCCCATTGGTTCTATAAGTATAATCATAGTTGAAACTCTGTTTAGCCATAGACTTACCCAGGGCTCTTTTGATAACATTTGGCAGGGCCTGAGTACCTCTTTCCATCTCTCTAGAGTGATACTTCCCTAAAAATCCATTGCCCTTGTATTACCTTGGTGGAAAGTGACTAACTTGGTTTCCATTTCTACAGATACTAGGAATCAGTGATTGAGAACAAACCTGAAAATGAAGGGTGAAACCGAAAGAAAAGGAGATGGTTTGAGAAGATACTTAGGAAGAAAGGATCTTTAAAGCTCTATCTCCATATCATGATTATGAGAGAATCTAGAAGTCTCTAGCCTGTTCAGGAACTTCCCAACGACTAGATGATGACTGTTTTAATAACAAGGTAATAGGACTCAATGTTTCTATATATGCCAAAGAAGGGGAAGGGGATAAAGGGAGAAGATTGGACTTAGGAACTAAGGTCCGTACAGAAAAGGGGAGATACAACTGTTGTTGCCTTGTTTATGAATGAGAAAGGGTGTAGCTTGATTGTGACTCCTAAATCATAATTAAAGATTGCGCTGTGTAAAGCCTTATGCAACAATAATTGCCCGGTAAGACTATCTTTGCTTGTATAAATACTTTATTTTCTTACTGAATGAAAGCTAAGGAGACGCTTAACTCTTGAGGAGTATCTCCTTATATATGACTCTATTGCAATATTCTTTATCTAATTAAATTGATAGATGCTTACTTAATAAAGATTAATTTTTTATATAGAATTCCAATATAGACTGGGGGGGGATGCCTAAAAGAAACATTTAGGATTGTAGTTTATTATTGTTCTAGATAACCCTTTGTAAATATTTGGTCTCTTTGCTACTTGGCTTTAAGACTTAGTTATTCTTTAATTTCAATATAAATCTTCATTAAGGGTTTAGGTTGTGGGGTCTATTAAATAAGGTTTCTCTTATATATAGTTGGATCCTAATTTGGCACTATTGATAGATTTTCTACTTAGCGCTTAAGTTCCGCTACTATGCAATATCTCTTTCATGTTGATACATTATTACTGTACCATCTACTCCTAGATTTGCTAACATATCTGCTTCTTTGTTGCCTTCTCTAAAAATATGTCTAATTTTGTATTTATTTATACTCTCTATAATTTGGTTGATTTCTTCTAATTTTGAATTAAGAAGCCAATTCGGAGTCTTTTTGGATCTAATAGCATTAACAATTACTTGAGAGTCGCCTTCTATAAACAGCTTTTTTGAGTTTAGCTTTTTGCATAGTTTTAGTCCTTCTAATGCCGCATTACATTCCCCCATGTTATTAGTGGTAGGGCTAATGGGCTTGGAGTATTTTGCAATTACTTATGCTTTCTAGTTGCGGATGATACCTCCAATGCCTGCTGTCCTAGGGTTACCTCTAGAAGCACCATCAAAGTTTAATTTTACCCAACCCCTTTTCGGAGGGATCCATTTACATGCTGCTCTTTCTTCTTTAACTTTAGGGCCACCTTTTCCATATAAGGGTGGTATTTCTAATTTAGTCCATTTAGTTCTAATTTTATTGTCCCATCTTGTGAAGGAGTTCTCCAAACTAGACTTAATTCTTAGCTTACTATTAATTATCTCTACTATTGATGTTTCTATTTTATTTGCTATTGAGGGCCATTGAAGCTTCTAATCTAGGAAAATCCTCCTATTTCTTTCTTTCCAGATTTTCCATACGACAATTGATGGATCTATAATCCATATATCATTGTACAAGCTATCTTTGAGCAGGGAGGACCATGCTTTGAGTTCAGAAAGAATATCCTGATGAAGGGCTGATTTCCCATCCTAAACATTGGTGCAACCAATTCCAACATTGTTGCGTAAAAGGGCAGTTGAGGAGTATGTGATTTACATCTTCCACTTTGTTCTCACATAGAGGACATTTGGAAGGTCCTTCAAAGCCTAGTTTTGGTTAATCTGTCCGCAATAAGAATTCTATCTTGAATTGTTGCCCATAAAACAAGCCTGCTTTAGGTAAACATGATTTATTCCAGCATAGATTAAGCGATATATCTATATTATCCATTTTCTACTCTCTAATAATAGTGTTGTATCCTTCTTTAACCGAGTATTTTCCATTCTTGGATCCTACCCATATTAAGCGGTCTGGTCTAGGTTTAAGGGAAACAGGTCTGGAGTTCAGAATTTTTTGTTAAATTGTGTTTCTCTATCCAAATTGGGTCTATGTCCTCTAGCTTACTCCATGTAAATGGTTCTTCCTTACTCAAACAATCATTAAGGTAAAGACCTTTTACTCTTTTACATTCTTCTATGAAATCTGAGGAAAAGCCTAATTTGTTCAGGGGGGGAAGGCCCGCCCAAGAATCATCCCAAAAGAGGGTTTTGTCTCCAGCTCCAATATCCCAGGTTAAGAATTTGCTGATAATACTTCTACAATCTCTCATAAAATTCTAGATGCGGGAGCCTTTAACTAGAGAGGAGGATCAAAAAATATTAATTGGGTCACCTTCAGGGATATATTTATTTAATAAAATTGATGCCCATTTAATTCCTTGACTCATTATACATCCTCCAAATAAGTTTTTGCCCCTAGGGCTTGATTCTGGCAATGAAAATTCTTGATTCCCAAACCTCCTTTAGAGATTGGACGACATAACCTATCCCATTTAATAAGGGTTGTTTTCTTGTCTTCTGATGAACCTTGCCAGTAGAAATCCCTCAACACTTTATCTAAGTTCTTTTTCACATTATTTGGGAGGGGAAGGATAGACATGTGGTACGTTGGGATGGCAAAAAGAACTGATTTAATCATAGTAGTTCTTCTTGCTTTCATCAACCATCTTCCTTTCCAAGAACTCCTTCTCTTTTGTACTTTTGGATACTACTTGTTGCCAAAGTTTGGATGTTGAAGTTCCTTTGTCCAAATCGATGCCTAGATATTTACATGGGGAAGTTACCTTTTTTATACCCCCAAAATATTGCATATCTTTGATTCCTTTTCTGCTACCATGTTTAAGAAGAAAATCTCTGAGTTACTAGGATTTACGTGCTGACCTAAAGGTTTTCATATATATATTCAAAAAAATTTTAAAGGTGCGTGCTTCTTTTGTACTTGCAAAACCTAGTAGTATCGTATCATCTGCAAATTGTTGATGGGTTATATTTGGCACATTTTCTGTTGCCTTTAGTCCTACAATATCTCCTTCCATATGATTTTGAGTTATGGTTCTACCTAGTGCTTCTGCCATAATAACATACAAAAAAGGTGAGATTGGATCTCCCTGCCTAATACCCCTAGATATTCCAAAGAAGCCTTCAGGAGATCCATTTATCAGAATTGAGATTTTAGGGGTTGAAATGCAATTAAATATTAAATTGATCCATTGTTTTGAAAAACTGAAGGCTTCCATGCTTTTACAAAGGAATCTCTAGTCTACTTTATCATATGCTTTTTGTATGCCAACTTTGATTAGCATGCTTGGGGTCTTAGTTGATTGAGCTGAATGGATTAATTGTTGAGCTATGTTTATGCCATCTAATATCGATCTGTTTGCTACTAACCTATTTGCTCTTCCGAGAATATGTTGGGTAGTAGGGTTTTTAGTCTATTCGCTAAGCATTTCGATAGTATCTTATAGATTGTATTGCAAAGGGCTATAGGTCTAAAATCTATAGGTTCGATGCTTTCGTTATTTTTTTGGAATTAAAGTGAAGAATGTATTGTTTATTTCATTTAACAATGTTCCTGAATTTCGAGTTGGTTCTACTACTTGCCATACCTCCTCTCCAATAAAGTGCCAACACTTCTGAAAAAAGCTTGCTTGGAAGCCATCAGGGCCTGGGGCTTTATCTTGGTGGAGTTGGAAGATTGCTGCTTTTACTTCTTCTTATGAAAGTTTGTTGTTGAGCATTTTATTATCCTCTTTTGAGAGCATCTTTGGTATAGCTTTAAGAATTTTTTTTTGGGCTTTCATATCTGAGGCTATTGATTTTGTTAAGGAGGGTTTCATAGAATTACGTGAGAGTTTTCGAGATAAGATTAGGATTGTCCGATAAATGTTCCTTGTCAATCTTAATTTTATTTATTCTAATAATACTTCTTTTAAAAGTTTGTGGATTTATGGAAAAATTTCATATTTATATCTCCTTCCTTTAACCAGGTTTCCCTTGATTTTTGTTTCCAAAAAATTTCTTCTTTGAGGAGGATATCATTATATTTATTCATTAATTCTTTTTCTTTATAGTAGCTCTGCTCATCCATTCCTTGTGCTATTACTAAATTGTTGAGGTCTGTTATTTCTTTTTCTAACTTGTCCTTTTCTATGAATATATTATTAAATTTGTTTCTATTCCATTCTAGCACTTTATTTTTAATGATTTTTAATTTTGCGGTTAGACAAAACATTTTGGAGCCTTTGACGGATATCTATTTCCACCAACCTTCAAGGAGATTAATGAATTCAGGGTCTTGGAACCACATGAATTCGAATTTAAAGGGTTCCTGGATGGTTTTTTATCTTCCATAATGGAGAGTCATATTGGGAAATGGTTTGAGCCTACTTCGGGAAGGATCTCTGCATTAAACAACTGTTTGAAGTTGTCGGGGATATCTGTAAAAAAGAACCTATCTAATTTTTCCACAATGTTACTAAAGCCTACTCTTCTGTTGTTTCAAGTATATATACCATTATTTATGTTGATGCTTAATAAATGATTCTCTTTTGCCCATTTACTAAAGTCTTTAAGGACTTGGGATTCATTTTTTAGGCCTCCTAACTTTTCCTCCAGGCTAAGGATTGCATTAAAATCTCCTCCAATAAATATAGGGGTATCTGGGTTGTTACTTAAAAAGATGTGAATCTCTTGCCAGACTATCCTTTTATCTTCATTTGGAATGGGTCCGTAGACATTAATTAGTCTGAATTTTAGATTAGAATTATAGCTTTGAACACAGAAGGCCATCCAATTGCTATTCTTTGCTAATGTTACTACTAAAATTTTACGTGGGTCCCATAGTGTCGCTAATCCACCAGATAGGCATTTCAAAGGTTCGAATTCTGATTTCCAAATTCCTAATTTCTTGCTCATTTTGTTGCATTCTAATGAGTTAAGCTTAGTTTCCTGTATAATAATAATCTTGGATTCGAAGGTTTTTAGGTGTCTTTTTAAGAGTCTTTTTTTGTTAGGGGCATTTAGTCCCCTAACATTCCAAGTGGTGATTCTCATTGCACTTTGGGAAGGTTCTTCCCCTTCCCTGCATTCAGTAGATCTACTATCTTAATTTGATTCTCAGCCTTACCATCTAACGATCTTAGTTCTATTACAGACTTCCTGCCTCTTTTCTTTTTTAATTTGTTAATGTTAGGGGTACTTAGACTACCTCTTGTTAAGGCAATACCCAATTCTCTATTTTCATTTGTTATTCCAAAAAGTCCCTCCATTGCTTCGTTAACCAGATCTAAATTTCTAACCTTTCCTATTTCTAAACAATCACAGCTATCAAGGCTATTTACATTTAACTCTCTGTTCTCATCAGGTTCATATCTGTCTATAAAACTCTTTGCCATAAAATTCTGTAATGTCTTCTTCTTTCCTAGCTAGGTCTACAGCAAGGGATTCTAATTCTAAAGGAATAGAAACCTCTTATGTCCTTCCTTTTTCAATATCAAGTATGTTAATATTTTTTTCCCCCTATATGTCTTGATTTAATGGATTGTTTACCACTAACTTTTTGGTTTGGGTCTTCCTCTAATGTTAATGGAGGGGACTATGTCAATGTCTTCCATCTTAGAGTCTTCTAACATACATTCCTGAAGTTGCTTAATTAATAAACTTCTTTGATTTTTTAATTCTTCTAGATCACAAATTTCTTCAAGGAAGCAATCTATCAACTCATATGTTAATGTTTCTCCTAGATAGTTGACGATTTGATTAATTTCCTTTTCTATTTTGCTTTTCTGATCTTTTGTTTCTGCTACAGAATAATATCTTGATTCTTGATTTTGTTGTCTATTAAGTTTTGAGTCAATATCCTTGGTTTGTACAGGGTTGCTATCTCTATCTAGTTTATATCCCTTCTGATTTATTTTCTTCTATTTGGTTCTCATTTACATCTTGGTTATTTAATTCAGTTTGAATGTTTCTTATATACCTCTTGGTTCGATATTTTATCCTTTATTGATGTGATATCCTTAGCTTTTTCCGGTGGGATGATTTTCCTCCTTAGAAGCAGTTGTATTAGTATTGAGGGGCAGTAGAGGATCTTGATTGTTTACTATTATCGCCTTATAAATCTAAGGGTGGTTTATTCGTGCCCTTTTAGAACATATGTCTTCAATGGGCAAGGTATTTTTTAATGGTTGAGTTTTAGTAGGGATAATAGTGAATCCCCCCTTTATCCTTGTAAAACTCTATCTCTATATCTTTAGTGGATTGATGCAGGAGGTTTTTTTTGGTTGTGGTGTTGTTGACAATTCCTACCTACTTCAATAAAGTTTTCTAAGATTGTAGGGTTTATTATGATAGAATTAGAGTTAAAGATTTATTGAATGGGTAAAATGCTTTTTTGATGATAATCCATTTCAATTATGATAGTTTTATCTATTTGGTTAAGAGTTGACTCAACAGTTCTAATGTATTTCCCTATTTTATTTCCTATTAATTTAATGTTTTCAGTATTTGACAATTCTATAGGTAATTTTTTTAATGTTATAGCCTTTTCTATTCTAAAGTTATTTAAGAATATCAGATTGAATAAAGGCATCCAATCAAAGAAGATAAAGGAACTGTTACTGAAAATTAAATCCTTTCTATTCTTAATGCTGGTCTTAGTATCTATTGTCTTGGCATTCAACAAAAAAGAAAGGATCCATAAGATGAGTAATACTTACCTCCTGAGGCAGCAATGATGTTAATACTTTCACGATGTTTAAGAAAGATACTCCAGTACTGGTCCATGTGCATATCATTCCTTTTTCTGCCATATCTTTTTGATTTTGGATAATAACATCATTATCTAAAGTAATAGAGATATGATTGCTATTACCACTTCTTTTACCTGGCTTTTGTGAATTTTTTGCGCCTGGTGTAGCGGTGAGTAAGCTGCAATCTTAGAACGTATGCTAAATGCATCATAAGAAGGAGAAAGATTACTTTTTACATCATTCATTAGACACTTCTATTTGTCTCTCCATCCTCCTTCAATGTGGAGGACTATATTTTAAAACCATTTTTTCTTAGAAAATGAATCATTTTAAGAAATCATTAGGGGCTGCATTCCCTCCATAGAAGGAATGATGGTCTTTGAGAGATGAGGATAGGGAATTTCTATCTGCCGTACCCTATTTCCCTCATCCCCAAAGGTCCCATTCCTTTTATGGGGGGGTAGAATATTTTCCGTTATCTGCATTTTGCAGTAAATCAAAGGAAATTACTAGAAACTAAAGTGAAAGGTTTAAATGATACCTGATTACAATTTACCTTTTTTCTATGATTCACTTTTTGCCATGAATCTTCTTTTTTAATATTGCAGATGGGAGGAGCTTGGGTGAATAAGAGCTTGCCTTCCCCCTTAGCAGATAGGGGTTCATTAGTGCTATAGATCTTAGCATGCTTTCAGGTCTTACCCACTTTTGCAACCCCATTTCCCCATATCCCGCATTTGCATATTTTGTTTTTGCAAAGATATGTAATTGTCTGTCTAGTTTTTGATAGAAAATACCTTCAGCATATTCAGCTTAGGACTTTGATATGTCGTTATAACCTTGCTGGACTTTTAATTTACGATTACTTCTTTGCATAACTTTATTTTGTTCCACATTTTTTTGAGCAATCATAGGAGAGCTTAACCATAGACAAATCCTCAGAAGGGATTTTTTCCTTTGCCTAAATACAGAGTTGGGATTTTTGACCCTAATACCGTCCTCCCCCATTTCTGCTGGGGGAGATGAATTAGGGTTTTCTATGGAAATCTTTTCTGTGGCAATTTTCTCAAGGGATAATCTAGAAAAATAATGCATATAGATCCCAATCTATGTTGTAGTCAGCTAACCTTTTTTGTTTGGCTGCAAAATCTTTTAGGTGATCATACGAAGGGTTCTCTTGCGGTGGCTTCTTCCATTCCTTTTTCTTATGGCCATAGAGCCAACAGTTGAAGCAATAACTTGAAAATGCTTCCTTTCTTTTCCCCCTGCTTTGAATCATCTGTCTTCTGAGAAGGTATTTCCTTATATTTTGATATAGATCTATGCCCGTTGGTTTGAGTTGATTCAAAGATAGCATATTGGTGATCCGCGTCCTCTTCAGAGCCTCCTTTTGTAGAGCCTTCTTTGCTATATGCATGGGTTTTATTCCACTCGGTGTAGGGTTTTTCATTTTCCACTCTTTTAGAGTTTATGTTGAATTAACCCTACATTAATCTGCCTTCTAAACCTGCAGCTAATT
>BSBK01007620.1:600000-765225 GCA_027943335.1 Chamaecyparis obtusa
TTCAACACACACTGCCTACCACCACATTGATAGTTTGGTACATTGACAAGAGTCATTGAGCCTATATCAATAATGCACCGCACCATCGTTACTACATTTATTATTTTTATATGAAATACACCAAGGACTACCATCAGAAATATTAACCATTTACAATAATGAAAAGTAAACCTAAATCAAATAGCTCATTTTTTTATCAGCATATGTAGTCTCTGTGTATATGAAAAATGAAAGAAATATCAAGCTGAAATAAAATAGTGTACAAAATAGTATTCCACATAGAGTGAATGAAATATACCATCAAAAGAAGGTGACAAAATCCTATCACGAAGCATAGTCATAGGAAATAAAAAAGGGACAAAAGACAAGAAATAAGAAAAATCATTACGACTATAGAAAAATCATTTATACTATAATAATAAAAAGAAACACGCTTTGTCAACAATTTTCAAAATCATTAGGACTATAGAAAAATAATTAAGACTATACAAAATCAAATTTTAGAAATGGATGGTTTTGATGCTTTGCCATTACAACAATTGAGCATTCATCATTTGGTATTGTGTATTCCATTTAAGTATGTCAACAATGTTCAAAATCCTGTCACCAAGATCATACAAGAAATAAGAAAAATCATTAGGACTATAGAAAAATCAAGTTCTAGAAATGGACGGTTCTAATATTGCTTTGCCATTACAACAATTTAGCATTCATCATTTGGTACTTCTTGGTGTATTCCATTTAGGTTTTTCAGTTGCCATGTTTATGTGCATGTTCTTTATGTGTTTGGCTTCTCTCCCTCGCAAGGGATACGTTGATAGGTAATTGATTTGAAAGCATAATGATTTGACAATCTTTTTATTGATAGGCGTAATCATCATGCCAACCTTAATTAGAAACATCTATGATATATGTCAAGTACTTATAATCAGTATGCCCAAAAAATAGAAACTTAGTAGTAAAATCACGTCCTTTGGTTTACTAGTTTACTTATAATCAGTATGTCCTTTGGTTTACTAGTTTAATCTGGTTTAAGAATGGTTTGTTTCATGTTTGAATGTACCATTGAATGAAGCTTAGCTATATTAAGTACAATCTTAAGACTCGTGACTCTTCAAATTCTCTTGTTTCCTTAAGACCTCCAAACATGTGTACTATGAGTAGCCCTCCAACAAATGGCCTTGTGATGATTTTCACAATAGTACATGTGTTGGAGGACTACTCAAAGTACTGCTTAGGAAAATCTGAATGTTCATCACCTGTGCATATAAGAGTTGATCATAGAAGGTATGTGCTAGACCCAGTAGCAAATAGATTTGTGGTGATTTTCACAATAGTACATGTGTTGCTGGGTAAGCTCTCACTAGTGCTCAGGAAAATATGCATGTTCATCACCTGTGCATATGAAGTGGCTCTAATGGAAGATACAATCACTAAATTCTGCATACTCCTTATTTTGTTCTGGGTTGATATTGTCAGACATGGTCTTTCTTGAATGGAATGACTCGTTACTTGTACATTGACTAGAATGTTGGTGGAAGAAGGATAATTTGTTTGCAACCATTTTTTCAACTCTAATTTTATGAGCTGATTTTGGTTAGAATTCATTGAGGTCTGAAACAAAGGATAATTGTCATTGAAATAAGACTTGTCCATTACCAATCTGAAATATTTTCGTTGATGGAAGCTAAGATCTGTCACACTTAATGCCAATGGAATTTCGTGTTTGAAAGAGGAATAAATTAAAGTAGTCTTAATGAGAGGAATAAATTAAAGTAGTCTAAATGTATGCACCCAAAAATGGTCGCCTAGACTTTGGGCCCCATTTATTCAATTTATCAATCCTGAATCAATTTTATCAATAATCAATATTTTCAACATTATCAATTTCTTGATTAAATCTTAAATTCAATCATATATTGGATTTTTATCCTTGGGCTAACCATCTTATCCTAAGTCTTTATTTCATTAAAAAGAATATTTCCTCCCCTTTTAATTAAATAAAAAGCCCCCACTTTCCTCTTATCCTAAGTTGCACAAATAAAACATTATTCCTATTTTACAAAAAGGAGAAAAGCACTTTTTGTCTCATATGGACATAAAGTCAACTCTTATTTTCCTATTGGAGGATACTTGTGCACATGGATTGCTCCTCTTTCAAGCTCCACCGCCGATTAAGACTTTTTGCCTCTTAATCTCCATGGTCCATTTCACCTCATTTCTTATAAAAGGAGAGCTCTCTCCTTCATTTGCATATATACCATGTTTTTATGTTAATGTTATGCTGCAGGTTTTAGGTGCATTTGGAGTTTTTGAGGATATTGAAGACTTGCTTCATTGCATCATTTAGTTGCATATTTGCTTTCATAGTTGCATGATAATGGCATTCTTAGTATAGATTTCCTTTTATGCAATAGAATAAGCTCACTAGTCTAAATAGGAGGCATTGTAATCCATTGCTATTTCCTTTCATAGATTAGTTGCATTGTCCTTTCCTTTCATAGCTTAGATTGCATTCTCATATAGCTTGCATTGCATCTTCATAGTGATTCTTGAGGATATTGGCATTGTTTCCCTTGTCCTCACTTGAATCTCTCATTGTGTGGTTGACTAGCAAGGTCACAAGCTTGTAGCTCTAGCTGAGAGCAAATACACCATAGTCCCTCGCAACTCCATGCATAGAGAGCTATGAGCCACTTTGTGAGGCCTCATTCTTGAGCAACCTTGCATGTAATGGTTCATAGAAGTGCACCATTTTAGTGTGTACAATTGTCAGACATGGTCTTTCTTGAATGGAATGACTCGTTACTTGTACATTGACTAGAATGTTGGTGGAAGAAAGATAATTTGTTTGCAACCATTTTTTCAACTCTAATTTTATGAGCTGATTTTGGTTAGAATTCATTGACGTCTGAAACAAAGGATAATTGTCATTGAAATAAGACTTGTCCATTACCAATCTGAAATATTTTCATTGATGGAAGCTAAGATCTGTCACACTTAATGCCAATGGAATTTCGTGTTTGAAAGAGGAATAAATTAAAGTAGTCTTAATGAGACCTAAACCTTTAACAATGTATTAGGGGTTAGATTAAATATTGGAGTCTAGTTGTTAGTAAATGCACAATATTGTCAAAGTTGCAATGACAACTTTTTCTGCAAAAAAATGCAAGAAGGGAACTAATGGGCAACTAGTTTGAAAGTCAGTTATAGGCATTTGCACCCATAGAAAATTGTGCCCCCATGTCCCATGGGATGCCATGCCTCCTCCAATATTTGTGTCACCCTGCGGTCATCAGACCGTGTGCCGTGCCTATGTAGAGAGTATTTATTACATAATTTTCAAAGATGATATAAAGATATTATATTTTATACTTAGCAAGATTTAAATAATATAATATGCTTAGCAAGATCTTGCTAAGTATAAAATATAATCTTGATTATACATAATCTTGCTAAGTAAAAAAAAGAAGGTGAATTTCATTTCTCATTTCATTATTTCATTTGCGAAAAAAAGAAGTGCAATGCACATGCGAAGGAGATAAGTCCCTTCATTTTAATATTAATATAATTTTCATATTCATTTTGTCAAAATAAATTGATTTTGCATATAAACTGTATGGTAGGATGCATTGGAGGAGGCATGGCATCGCATGGGAAATAGGGGCACAATTTTCTACGGGTGCAAATATGTTGCACCGTAGCCGGTGTCACTCTACAACAAGGCATAGATATCCATCAAAGCATGAAGGATAGAGGATTTTCTCCAAATGTTGTGGTTGCAACTACCCTGGTGGACATGTATGCCAAAAGTGGAAGCATAGACAATGCATGCGAACTGTTTCACAAAATGCCTCAAAGAAATGAGGTCTCATGGAATGCCATGATTGCGGGATATATTCAAACTGGATTTGTTGAAAAGGATTTTAAAAATTTTAAGAAAATGCAATTGGCAGATGTAAAGCCAAATTCCATAACCTTTGTCAGCATACTTCTAGTGTGTGCCAAAATGGGAGCTTTGGAACATGGTATGGATGATCAAAAATAGATGTGATGAACTCTATTGATCATGGTCAAAAGATTCATCTCTTTTTTCAGAAGTTGTTTTACCACAAAATTAGATTTCTTCTCAAATTTGTATACAAGAAGGGCTTGTGAAAAGATCTATAGATATGTAGTTTTCTTTGTGACATTCTTTACTAAATTGAAGAAATGGTTCATTCGTTGATTCTACTGGGAAATATGCAAGATCAAAGATCAATTAAGTAGAAAATGAAGGTTGACAAAGAGGATACTTGGTGATCTTTTTCTTGGGAGTTAAGGTCTAAACTCCATAACAGAGCCAAGTGGAGATTTCTTCACTTCACTACCAAGTTATCATGTGACATTCTTTCTTACAAAGAATTGTTTGTTTTTCTTAGGGATGCCCTCATATGGATGAAGTGTGTATCCTTGATCACAACCTCTTCCTTGCTTGATAGTGTATGTCTACTATAAACAAATCCCTTAGAAAAATTTAAAGATAAGAATAAACTAAAACATAAATCTGCGGGTGAGCCCTATAAAGGAACTTGTGAAAACACTTTAAATGTAAAGCGCAAGATGGATAGTGAATTAAAGGAGTACAAATTTGTGGGAAAAAAAATTGAGAACAGGTCATGGATTCAAAATTGTAAGAAATGATGAATTAACCAAATAAAATGATGTGGAAAGTATGAATGGAGAAGGTAAAATTAAGGATCAGCAGCAGGTAACTAAGAAAAGAAAACTCATGAAATGGAAGAAAGGAAAGGGAACCCATCAAAGGGTGCTAGAAACAAATTGCATGGTGGATTGTGAAATAGGGGAGGTGGGAGGACAACCCGTGCCAAAAAGAATAAAAACCTTTAAAGATAGAGTCTATTGAGCCTCATGAAAGCAAAGGAAATAAAGATGAATAAAACAAAAAGTGAAAACTGTTTCATCAAATGTGGAATGCATATTTCATGAGATAGAAGAACATAGAAACCAATGGTCAAAAGAGCATGGATTAATTTTGAAGGTTTCTTATCATAATGAACCTTGGAAAAGGGAGTCATCTTGTTGGCCTCCATTTGTATCTTCTACATCCAATTCATTTAAGTTTTTCTGCTATACTAAGTCTCTTGACACTATAGCTAGATGACAAGGATCTCCATTAGAGTGCTTTGTTTCATTTGTTCCATTTTTTATGGTCAAGGGTTCCTCAGGGATACCTATGAGCCTAGGAGACCCTTAGTCCATGTGGATCCTATTTGGCTCTGAATGGCTAAACTTAGTTTTAGTATGTTTTAGTTTATTTTCTTTAGTTTTAAGGAATTTGAGGGATCTAGACCTTAGATCACCCTCTTAGCTCTTTTAAGAAGTTGTTATTGAGTTTTAGTACATTTTTGACAAAGTTGCACTCCAAAGTTGCACAGATTGTGAAATGTTGTTAAGTTTTTGCAACACTGTCGGAAGATTGTAAGTATGGTTCTCCAATGACCACAACTGATTTCATGTTGGTTGGATCAGTTGAAAGACTTTTTGGAAGTGGTTTTTAAACCTTGTCCAATCACGGGATTGGCACAAGGAGATGATCTTCGATGCAACATTAAATAAAAGAAACCCAAAAAACATTATGAGTACATTTTTGTTATCATACTCTGTCTGTTGCAAATAGGTAGATGGATTGATCATTTCGCAAGTTCATTGTATGCATTGTTTATTTGAATCCATCTTAGTTTTGACTATCGTTTGATTTTAATTTTTAGTTACATTTACACAGTCGGTTATGAACTGAACACATGGCTTGATTGTCATAGCAAACCCGATCATGTAATGGTTAGAGAGTTTTAATGTCACTACAGGTTCATTTGCGCATCCACAGTTCTTGTTAGAGTTCATTTAACTAGACTTTGCAAACATTGTATTTTAAATTTGGTGTTGATCTACGCAAGAACCCAACCTCACTAACAGACCAGCTCGGGAAAATCTATGGTTGGCTCTGTCATGAAGGTGAAACCTTGACTTGCGGTTTCCCCATTGGATTCCAATGCCGTTGGGTGAGAAGCAAGCCAAGGTTATGCACTTAAATAATATAAGTGCTCAGACTGTGGAAGGAGGCATATTGCTTCAAGATTTGATGCCCTAGGTAGATAGTTTCTATGTATTTAACTAGTAAGAAGAAGATAAGTTTGCAGCAGTGTAGTAACAAGAAGGTTGAAATTGAATCATAGATTGAATTTGATAGTCTAGGGCACATTGAAGAATCCTTGGCGATTGTACCTGGTGTGTGAATCCATCGATTGACCATTCCAGATTGACTCTAATCTAACTTGATCAATTAGATTAGAGTGTCTCTGTGACAGTCAACAGTGCTAGGCTAACTGGCTACAGTTGTGGAGAAGATTCAATGTGACATCTTAGTAGATAGTACAGTCTATGTCGAATGGTCTTAACCCAAATCTAAATAACCAAATGTATAAGGAACATTGTTGCAGGCTCAAACTAGAAATTGATAGAATTTGAATACCGAAACTTTCTATAATAGTCACATACCTTATGTAAAGATTGAGCTCAAGCTGGGACGTATCTCCTACGTGCACGCTGCCCTTCTTTTTTTTGCAAATATGGTTATGTGAAAGAATGGCTAGAAAAAACCTAAAGCTTCAAATTCAACATGAGATATCATAGAAAGGCTTACAAACAATCCAATGATTAGATGTTTGGGTTGCTACTTTATATGCCCATTGCTTTATTGCATAGCTGATAATTCTCTGGCAATTTTTTATAGTGATCTTATGGTATTTGAAAATCTACATACATAATAATGATGCTTATGAAAGATGTTAGTGAAAGAGTCTTGAAACAAGGTTGACAAATTTGCAGGTTTGGTGATTGACAATAGAAATTTGACTTCCAGTCTTCCTACAGACTAGCAACTATGGGTAAAGCCTAAATTATCCAGCATGGGGAGGGGGTTTATTTAGAATTATACACTATAAAATCACATGATTGTGACATATGAATCATAAGTAAAGGAAACTTTTCATAATAAAGCTTGATAGTGATTTAGAAAAAAAGAGAATCATATTTTAAAAGAACTCCTACGAGGTAGAAACCTTGTGAATGAAACATGGCAGAGATAGTACTAAAAAATTGTCTCCCATGGAAACAACAAACTTGAGAGCACATTATAACATGCAAAGACTCTCTATTGGATATAAAAATGATTGATGCCACTAAACTAAATAAAAGTATCAGTCACAAAGGTTTTTTTTGGGCAACTAGGAGTCTAACCAATATCCCAAAGATCCAATTAAAGGTAGTCAATGGTTGCCTGTCAAGAGGCTTTCATAAAATTTCATCCTGAAACAAAATAAATTAAATATTCGTGGTTACATGATTAAAAGAACCATTCTTCACTCAAGGTTGGAATCGCTGAACATAGACATTTTTGAATTGGTTAGTGACAAGTGAACATGAGGTAAGGAATCAAGACTACTACAAAAGACTTGCATAAACTCAGCAGGAACCCGACCTAATAAAAACTACATAAAATTTAAAAATTGTAAAACATTTAATATTATTATTTATTTTATTTCTACCATTGCAAAGCAGTGAGTCACCTCTTACTCTTTAGCTTTCCATTACTAAACCCGAGTCAAGTGAATATCACCATATGGCTCTAGAATTGGCTGTACAGATATTTTCAACAAGTGATGGCTCTTGGGGAAAACAATCATTATCCAAATTAACTTATTAAACAAACCTAGTAGCACAATATTAATTTGTTTGGTACAGAATAGATGGAGGTCCAAAAAGATAAGAATTAAGATGAAGCAAACATATGAAAGCACAATGCAAAAATGAGGAAGGTTCCCAACCTACATTGAAGAGGAGAACCAAGTTTTAATCTCATTTGAGGTTAGGAACATTAGAGTGGAGTCCATTAGACAAAGATAGTCCCAGAAGACAAAAAAACATTTTTGCAAATGTGTTGAAAAAATTATAAGAGTGGAATAGGATGGGCTCAAGTGCCAAAGCATAGAGGCTTTCAAAGTGGTGCCCTGAGTTCAAATCTCCACAAGACTGAGGAAAGCTCCCAATCTGTAAACAAGAGGGACAAGAAAGTTCTAGACTCATCTCAGGTAGGGACATCATAATGGAGTCTATTAGAGAAAGACAGCCCCTGATGAGAAAAATAGACATTTTGAAAAATATTTTTAAAAAATAATAACAACGAAACAGGATGAGCTCAAGTGCCAATGCATAGAGGCTTTATTTGATTCACAGTATATAATATTGATTGGTTCATGCAATATAATGCAAAATATTAGTTCTCATGTTGAGATGCTTGGTTTGTCTGACATTGAGGGTCATGAAGAACTGGAGGTTTATCAAGGAAGTCCCATGATTATGCACTCCTATTACATGGAGGTATGCCCTTTGGTCTAGGATTGATAAGATCAATGATGAATTTTGGAAGAGAGATGTTTATCTCAAACTCACAAAGAAGAGTGGAAGAGTAGTGATTTTGAGGCTGATATGTGATCCTGGCATTCAGATTGGGTATGCAGGTGTGGATTGCTTGAGGACAAGCAATCTTGAAGAGGGGAAAACTGTAATGTCCCCCATTTTTTGGGTCATCCAAACCTAGTTTCATAAATAAATAAATAAATATTAACAAATAGAATTATTTAAATAAGTTTAGTAACTACCTTTGAGTCAACTTTCCCAGCTTGTAACCAACTTGCATTAAATAAACATAATTAAATATTTTGTTTTATCCTAGAGGCTAACTTGGAATAAAAGTTATTAGGTCGGTTTTCTTATCTTGGCCAAAATTGAAGGATCCATGTATTTATATGGGTTGACAAAGTGAGAGAAGGGCATCATAGAATTCATCTTGATTTTGCATTAGACAAATGCATAAACTATTGGATGAAATCCCATGAGTTTCTGGTCAGGGGGCACGAAAAACCCTGCTTGACTAATCTTGTCATTTTAACCAGTCTTCATTGTGCAATACCAATCTCCATGGTAGTTGCAGTATGGCAATATCTGCAAAGGACTATGCAGCAAGTAAACTTAGGGCCAAATGTTATGCCAAATATATGAACTTAGGCCAGCCATTGATCAATATTTGACCTTTGCTAAATATTTTGAGCTTCAAACAAATGGGTGAAGGAGAAGAAGATATGAAAAATAGAATTTTGAAATGAAATGACCGGATCAAAAAAGGTACACATTTGAAGCCATCAAAATCTCTGTATTTCCTTTTGATGATTTTTTGGAACATCTGGATTAGATAAACCCAATAGAAAGCGAACTTCATGACAAAATAAGATGCATGAAAATAAAAGAGAAAAATTTAGCAGCACCAAAAGTAGAGCCTGAAATGATGAAGAGTGCAGGAGAAAAAGAGGAGGTTAACGAAGCAGTGATAGTGGAGCCAAAAGAAATGTCAGATGTAGGGAAGATGGAGAGCATACATGTTTATAAGGGGGAAAAATAGATTAATGTTTCCGCGCATGCCTAGATCTCCAAACCTCAACCTCAACCAACTCCCGCGTGCCCAGACCTCCAAACCTCAACCTCAACCAGCTCCTGCGTGCCCAGGCCTCCAAACCTCCTACCCACAATACCCAAAGTGATCAAATGAATCGCATCAAACCCTTTTGTTTTGTATTCGCATTTCATGTTTCGCGCACTAGCTGCAATTCCATTGAAACAAATTTGTCGTGGTAATAATGAATGAGAAATGAAACCTTTTCTTTTTTAAAGTTATGCCCGTGTTAGTTGAGATTTCGACTAACATGGGCATAAATTTTTTTTTAAAAAGTTTTTTTTCTATATTCCGACCAACCAAAACCTTTAGGCTTCATGGTTGAAAATTTTGGTAGAAAAACTAGGTCAAATGTACTAGTGAATGTTATGCCTCTCCCAATTAATGTCTTGTGTATGTGCAAAGGTAATGAAAGTCACTCTAATCCCTTTTCAAATTATACTCATCATTTCTTTACTTCTTAACCATCTAACTTGAAATAGCTCATATTTTAGCTCTCATAGTTGGTAGCTTGTAGTATGCAGAATTGATTATGTGTGTACCTTGTGTTAAATTGTCAAAGTTATCTCAATTTCATGGCATTTCGACTCACATAATTAATTATTAGTTTCAAAACTCATTGTGGGAAAACATATATAAGGGAGTGATTGAAATCCATACAAAATGGCTTTGTAATTGTCAACTTGCATAAGGTCAAACCATAGATTTTACCCCCACCAAGACCTTTTAGAAGCCTCAATAATATGACAAAAGTAGAAGATCCAACAATAAGGATTAAACTACATGAGATGAAGTGTTGGCCCTTTAATAAATTTGTTTATGCCTAATGGTAACACGTGTCTATAGTTAACACTTATAGTGAGAAAAAATATAATGAAATCTAGGAGTCATTTTTGAATGTTCATGTGTCCATATTTAATTGGTTTTTTCTCATACAATACCATGTGAAACCCTATCCCCGTGTTATTAGCCAATGGGTTAATGCTTTAGGACATCAACAAGTAGGATGAAATACAATCTAGTAAGATCCAATGATCAAGGCTATATTGCATGAGTCAAGAGAACTTAATCCATTTCAACATAGTTGTAACGCATCTCCTCAAGGTTATGCCTCTCCCAATCAATGCCTCGTGTGTGAAAATGTAATGAAACTCACTTTAATTCCTGTTCAAAGTATAGTCATCATTTCCTTAGTTCTTAATCATGTAACCCAAATAGTGTATATTTTAACTTGTCTTAATCAACTCAATTAATCATGTTAAATTATAGTTCATTTTAACACAAACATGTTCAAATACGACAACAATATTCATCACTTTTGTAGTCCTTAACCATGTAATGCCAAATAATTCATATTTTTGTTTTGTGTGAAGCCTAATCAATCTCTTAATGTTATATTATTGAATGGTATGTGATGCCCAATCATGTTGTTGGGCTTAAATTTAATAAAGAGCGTGATATTGGTTTGGCATGTAAACCTGCCTTTGTAAATAAATAAGTGGTTGTGGGATGTGAAAATCCAAAAGATTTAAAGCAGTATGAGTGATATAATGCACAACAATAGACTATGCTACCAAATATTCTAATTCATTTTTGCTAGATAACAAAAAAAAACACAATTGTTTCTCTATTAATATAATCCATGCATATTGAATGAACCACATTAAATCTCCAAATTATTGAAAATTGATATGTGGATTGCTACAATTGGCACTGGCTATCTGGCTGAAAATTTGCATCGGCCTCATAGCTAGTGCCCATCATGTTAGGTTGATCTTTTGTGCAACTGTCCAATCAAGTGTCCAATCAATAATTGTATGTTGAGTGAGTTATGCAGCTTATAGATTTTTTAAGGATGTTAATTAAATATTCTTTGAGTTTAAAAGTTAATATTATTTTAAAATTAAATTATATATTAATTAAATATATTTTTAAGTAAATGGCATTTTTTATTCATATTTTAATTTGTTTAGGATATTTTTAATAAAATATTTTGAAATCATTTTTATTAGATTATTAATGCATTATAATTTTAAATTAAAATTTATGAAATTAAATTAATGTTTTATATATTATATGAAATATTTTTGTAAAATGGAAGAGATGTTATAATTGATATTTAAATGATTTTTCTTAACTCTTGAGATTTTAAAATGGGAGATAGCAATACAATAAAAATAATTATAATTGTTTAAGAATACTATTATAAAAAAATTAAATCTTTGTAATAATAATATTCTCTTAAAATATTATTAAAATTGTAAGATTCATTATGAAAACTATTTTATTTTATAATGAAAATATTTGATAATAGTGATTTATGAACTATTTTAAAAATATTACAAAATATAATATGAATCCTTGTCAAGAGAATAGTCATCAAGCACATTTAAATATAGATTTACTTATTAATATGGTCTTTAAGAAAGTATATATAGTCAAAAAAAAATATTAGATTAAAATCTTAATGTAGGAGAATTAAAAGATGGAAGATCCAAAAAAAAATCCCAAAAAAATCCCAAAAAATTCTATAAACTGCAGGTTGCACGGAAGATCAGCCTCACATCATGGGCACTGGCTATTTGGCCGGTGCAAATTTTCGGCCAGATAGCCAGAGCCGCTACAATCTATCTGATTCCTAAAAACTTTTAACTTCTCTTGATCACCTAGACTTAGTCACATCAAACTCTAATTTGAGTACCCTGCATCGCTGACCACATATTCAATGCTCAATTCAAGGTAATCGATGAGCAGACTATAAAATTGGATCCATCCAAATATGACAAACTACTTACATTGGCAAACAGTTCCCCTGTGAAGTTAGTTACCCACATCTCATCTCATTCATAGCCATGGATTATGTTCTGCAACAAATCTTTTTCCAGAGCCCACCATCTCTATATCTCAAAGCTACTGGAGTCTTGACCCTTATTATGGGCTTTAATGCAGCATACTCAGAGGTCAGAGGTACCAATCTCACATACTCCAAATTTGCTCAGGCAAGAGAAGTAAAAGAAGCCAAGAAAATATCCAGCAGAAATGGCATGATTATTTGCTATGGCCCATCCTTAGTTGCTTCATTACTGTTCTTGCTTTCCAAACTGGAATACATTGGATCAACAGGCCCACATACGCTCACCCTTGCATCTGCTTTAACTATACACTTCCTTAAAAGAGAATTAGAGGCAAGTGTAAACATAATATTGTCTCTCTTTCTTTATTGCATTTTTCATTTAGAAAAATATCAGGCAATAGTATCATGGAGGACTGTACTTATTGGAAATGGGCTGCCTCAAATCTGCCATCTTGCCTGAGAAATTTTGAAGATTGAGAGTTCTATGGCAGTAGAACTAGAAACAATTGTTTGATGCATAAAATTTGGTTTTTTTAATTTGGGATTTTGTTTTAATATAGAGTTTTGATTCTACCATGCTCTAAAAATCAATGTATATATCATGGGTTTTGCAGGTCTTATTTGTGCACCGTTACTCTGGTGATATGACCCTGCATGCTGCTTTATTGATTTCAGTTTCATATTTCTTTCAAACTGTTAATCTTCTGTACGCCCAGCAGCTCTCAGCAGGCTTGCAGCCACCGGCTTGGGACTTGATGTGGTTTGGAGTTGTGTTGTTTTGTATAGGCATTGGGGGGAACTTTTATCATCATTATCTGTTATCAAGGCTGAGAAAGAATGGGAAAAGAGGGTATGTGGTGCCCAGTGGAGGTTTGTTTGATTTGGTGGTCTGTCCACATTATCTTTTTGAGATTGTTGATTGGATGGGCTTGGCCGTCATCTCTCAAACTCTCTACAGCTGGGTTACTGTGTTTTGGACAGTGTTATACTTGGCTAGTAGAAGCTATGCCACCAGACAATGGTATTTGCACAAGATGGAAAACTTCCCCAAGCAAAGAAAAGCACTTTTTCCTTTCATATTCTGAATCTTGTAATTTGATCAAAGCATAATTTTGTTTCTTCATACACTTAATTTAACAGTGCTTTTGTCGTCACTCCTTACATTGTCATTCCATGCCTGATACTAATTGTTTTAGCTCTGATTTTGTTGGTTTATTTTTATCCAGTTTTCTGTTAATCATATATATATACTTTTTTTCTGTTCATTTTTATATATATTTACGTACATATTATTAATACAAACTAGTTTCTTTTCTATTGGTTCTAATCTAATTTTTTTAAAGTTAATTCAAGATTTGACTAATTTTACACTTAATTGATAGTTTTTTTCACTTCTTAAAGTGTTGTTCCATCCTCAATAGAAATTTTTTTAGCTCTTATTGTGTTGATTTATCTTTTTTTAGTTTTGTGTTAATTTAGAGAAGAATATTTTAATATGAAAATTATAATAAATAGTAAAATTTTATGGAATACATGTGTACATGTGCGTGTGTGAGATACCTCTCTCCTCTCCTCCCTTTTTTCTATGTATATTCACATACACATTATCAATACGAACTAGTTTCTTATTTATTGGAGGCAAACTCATAATTGTAGACTTGTCCTAATCTAATTAATAAAAAATAATTCAAGATTTAATGAACTTCACATTTTAACCCTCCCATTTAGGAAAGATGGAACACAAGTTGGTCAAGTCCTTGAATCTAAAGGCATTTAATGCACTCATTTTAATCAACTAGGAATCAAAGAAAAAATTCAAACATTGTTTGGATCTACACACATTAATTGGTATTCAAAGATTAATCTAGCTTTATACAACCATTATGATCTATATGTTTATTGATTTACATACTATTTCCTATTTTAATCCTCTCTTTGTGCTCTAGTTTTTCTTCGATTTATCTTTCTCCTAGAGTTTGGTGATTACATTTGCATAGTTTATCTTACATTCACCCTAAATATATTTTATTTGTCTACATCACTTTAAAATCCAAAACGTAAATATCACTTTCAAATGGTTAAAGTTGAAAATATTTGTGTTGGTCATTTCATTTATAAATGTGTGACATAATATGTACATTTGTATCACGTGTATGACCTAGGGCTTAAGTCTGAACCAAACCCTCTATGCTAGAAGATATTAGCAACCAATATCTATGCTCGTATTAAAAAATTGTTGTGCGACCATAAACAAATCACATAGAGATTGCACTATAATATTCCTTGTTATAGGGTTAATATACAAGATATGTCAAATTTAATTGCATACACACATGCAACCTATAGAGATTTGTATAGAATATACAAACATCATCTCCAAATTTTTCATCTAGAATAGGTTGAATTTTTTTATTGAAATATAGGATTTTGGGTTGTTTGGATCAATGATGATGGTTTTTTATATAAGAAGTCATCTATAAAATATCAACTCTAAAAACCTCATTAGAAAATCTAAAACAAAATATCCTTTATCTAATCTATGTAAAACTCTAGATTTCCAAACATACCCAAAACCTCAAAATTCCCCCATTCTTGTCCCACAAGACCATGTATTGAACTAAAATAAATATACTCACAACAAGGGTTAACAATACCAAGAAAAATTTTATTTCTTTTTCCTTGTGCAAAGGAGATTTTTTATTTTTATTTTTTCTTCTGCTAAAGACCATGATTTTGTGTTGAGCAAGCTAAGGGTTTGGGGATCTCTCTCTCTCTCTCTCTCTCTCTCTCTCTCCCTCTGCCAAACCCTACACAACCTCCTTTAATCCTCTTACTGAACCACTTAGTGTGCATTCAGTGTAGGTTCGTCTCCCTAATCTTCCCCTTCATTTTTGGGAGAAACCTCCCAAGGGAAAAACCTAATATTAACATGCCACAAGATAATATTAACTATACCTTAGGAAAAACCTCTCAAGGGAAAAACCTAATCTTTAAATGCACTAAAACAGCTAAATGTATTATCTTAAAATGGTTATAATATACTTGCAAAGGCCCCAAACAAGCCTTCTGAAGTGTCACATACACTCATTGCATTTCTCCATAAGAAAAAGAATGTGATTTGTTTAGTAGGAAAATAAATATTTGAGGAAGTGATTGGAATACATAAGAAAATGTCTTTGTGAATGTCAACTTGAATTAATTCAAACCATCAATTGTACCCCTATCAATACCTTTATCTCCTTCATATTCATCTGAAACATCAATGCAAGGAAAAGAGTGTAGAAGATCTAATGACATGAGTTAAATTTCATGAGATAAAGTGTTGTCCCTTTATTAAGGTTATTTACGCCCAATGGTGACACTTGTCCCTAGTTAGCACTTATTGTGAGCACAAATGTAATGAAATTTAGGAGTCACTTTTCAATGTTCATACATCCACATTTAATTGGTTCTTTCTAATACAATACCATGTCAAACGCCACCCCATGCTATTGAATAATGGTTTTTAAGCACCTTATTATTTATTGGTCCTAATTTAAGAGCCCAATAATATTGGACATCAACATATAAGAAAAGAAATCTAGCAATATCCAATGATCAAGGCTATGTTGCATGAGTCAAATGATAATTTTAGCTTATGTACAATGTATCTCCTCAACGTTATGCCTCCTCCAATTAATGTCTCAAGTGTATGTGCAAAGGTAATAAAAATCACTCTAATCCCTTTTCAAATTATTCTAGCTCTCATAGTTGGTGGTTTGTAGTATGTAGCCCTACTTATGTGTGTACCTTGTGTTAAATTGTCATAGTTCTCTCAATTTCATGGCATGTCGACTCACATAATTAATTATTAGTTTCAAAATTCATTGTGGGAAAACATATCTAAGGGAGTATTGAAATCCATACAAAAATGGAATTGTTTGTATAGACATCAAAGACTTGGGACAGGACGTTTAATTTGAATTTAATAATTAAATTAAAAATATTTGTACAATGGTATTCTGATTTCTAATTTAATTATTAAATTCAAATTAAAAGTTTCTTCATGTCCCTTTTGTTGCTTGTATAGCCACTTCCTACAAAAATGCCTTTGTAATTGTCAACTTGCATAAGGTCAAACCATAGATTTTACCCCCACCAAGACCTTTCAAAAGCTTCAATAATAGGACAAAAGTAGAAGATCCAACAATAGGGGTTAAACTACATGAGATGAAGTGTCGGCCCTTTAATAAATTTGTTTATGCCTAATGGTAACACGTGTCCGTAGTTAACACTTATAGTGAGAAAAAATATAATGAAATCTAGGAGTCATTTTTGAATGTTCACGTGTCCACATTTAATTGTTTTTTTCTCATACAATACCATGTCAAACCCTAACCCCATGTTATTGGCCAATGGGTTAATGCTTTAGGACATCAACAAGTAGGATGAAATACAATCTAGTAAGATCCAATGATCAAGGCTATATTGCATGAGTCAAGTGAATTTAATCCATTTCAGTATAGTTGTAATGCATCTCCTCAAGGTTATGCCTCCCCCAATCAATGCCTCGTGTGTGAAAATGTATTGAAACTCACTTTAATTCCTTTTCAAAGTATACTCATCATTTCCTTAGTTCTTAATCATGTACCCAAATAGTGTATATTTTAACTTGTCTTAATCAACTCAATTAATCATGTTAAATTATGGCTCATTCTAACATAAACAGGTTCAATACAACAACAATATTCATCACTTTTGTAGTCCTTAACCATGTAATGCCAAATAATTCATATTTCTGGTTTGTGTGAAGCCTAATCAATCTCTTAATGTTATATTATTGGTATGTTTTGCTCAATCATGTTGTTGGGCTTAAATTTAATAAAGAGTGTCAAATGCTGGTTTGGCATGTAAACTTGCCTTTGTAAATTGTCAAAAAGGACTTGATAAATAAGTGGTTGTGGGTTGTGAAAATCCAAAAGATTTGAAGTAGTATGAGTGATATAATGCACAACAATAGACTACGCTACCAAAGATTCTAATTCATTTTTACTAGATAACAAAAAAAACAAAAAAAACAAAAAAACACAATTGTTTCTCTATAGATATAATCCATATTGAATGAACCACATCTCCATATTATTGAAAATTGATATGTTTACATTCTAATCTATTGAAACTATGGATTGCTCCTATCTATCTGAATCCTAAAAACTTTTAACTTCTCTTGATCACCTAGATTGACCACATATTCAATGCTCAATTCAAGGTAATCGATGAGGAGACGTGTCACACCATCGTGAACGGATTATTCGTGGTTAAAATTGGATCCACTGCAAGTTTGTATGATGTGTTACCCACCAAATATAATGTGTTACCCACCAAATATGTGGTTATTGATGAGCAGACTAAAATTGGATCCATCCAAATATGACAAACTACTAACATTGGCAAACAAATCCCCTGTGAAATTACCCACATCTCATTCATAGCCATGGCGCATGTTCTGCAACAAATATTCTTCCAGAGCCCTCCATCTTTATATCTCAAAGCTACTGGAATCTTGACTCTTATTGGGGGCTTTAATGCAGCATACTCAGAGGTCAGAGGTACCAATCTCACATACTCCAAATTTGCTCAGACAAGAGAAGTTAAAGAAGTCAAAAAAATATCCAGCAGAAATGGCATGCTTATTTGCTATGGCCCAGCCTTAGTAGCTTCATCAGTGTTCTTGATTTCCAAACTGGAAAACATTGGATCAACAGGCCCACATATGCTCGCCCTTGCATCTGCTTTAACTATACATTTCCTTAAAAGAGAATTAGAGGCAAGTGTATATATAATATTGTCTCTCTTTTCTTATTGCATTTTTCATTTAGAAAAATATTAGGCAATAGTATCATGGAGGACTGTACTTACTGGAAATGGGCTACCTCAAATCTGCCATCTTGCCTGAGAAATTTTGAAGATTGAGAGTTCTATGGCAGTAGAAACGATTGTTTGATGCATAAGATTTAGTTTTTTTATTTGGGATTTTGTTTTAATATAGAGTCCTGATTCTACCATGCTCTGAAAATCAATGTATATATATCATGGGTTTTGCAGGTCTTATTTCTGCACCGTTACTCTGGTGATATGACCCTGCAGACTGCTTTAGTGATTTCAGTTGCATATTTCTTTCAAACTGTTAATCTTCTGTACGCCCAGCAGCTCTCAGAAGGCTTGCAGCCACCTGCTTGGGACTTGATGTGGTTTGGAGTTGTGTTGTTTTGTATAGGAATTGGGGGGAATTTTTATCATCATTATCTGCTGTCTAGGCTCAGAAAGGATGGGAAAACAGGGTATGTGGTGCCCAGTGGAGGCTTGTTTGAGTTGGTGGTTTGCCCACATTATCTTTTCGAGATTGTTGATTGGATGGGCTTGGCCGTCATCTCTCAAACTCCCTACAGCTGGGTTTCTGTGATTTGGACACTGTTATACTTGGCTGGTAGAAGCTATGCCACCAGACAATGGTATTTGCACAAGATGGAAAACTTCCCCAAGCAAAGAAAAGCGCTTTTTCCTTTCATATTCTGATTCTTGTAATTTGATTAAAGCATAATTTTGTTTCTTCATACACTTAATTTAACAGTGCTTTTGTCACTCCTCACATTGTCATTCCATGCCTAATACTAATTATTTTAGCTCTGATTTTGTTGGTTTGTTTTTATCCAGTTTAGTGGTAATCTTGAAAAGAATATTTTAATAAGTAGTGGAATTTAGAGGTGGAATTTGGAGATACTTACATATATTCTTTCTTTTTTCTCTGTTCTTTTTTAATAAATATTTACATACATTTTATTATACAAATTAGTTTCTTTTCGATTGGTGACAAGTTCATAATTGTAGATTCATCCTAATCTATGTGACCAACTACAAACTTAATTGATAGTTTTTTTCACTCCTTAAAGTGTCGTTCCATCTTCAATATGAATTACTTTTAGTTCTTGTTGTGTTGATTTATTTTTATCTAGTTTTGTGTTAATTTTGAGAAGAATATTTTAATATGAAAATTATAATAAATAGTAAAATTTTGTGGAATATATATGTGCATGTGAGTGTGTGAGATACCTCTCTCCTCTCCTCCCTTTTTTCTATGTATATTCACATACACATTATCAATACGAATTAGTTTGTTATTTATTGGAGGCAAGCTAATAATTGTAGACTCGTCCTAATCTAATTAATAAAAATTAATTCAAGATTTTATGAACTTCACATTTTAATCTTCCCATTTAGGAAAGGCGGAATACAAGTTGGTCAAGTCCTTGTATCTAAAGGCATTTAATGCACTCATTTTACTCAACTAGGAATCAAAGAAATAATTCAAACATTGTTTGGATCTACACACATTAATTGGTATTCAAAGATTAATATAACTTTATACAATCAATATGATCTATATGTGTGTGTGTACTTATTCACATACATGTTATCAATACAATCTTGTTTCTTTTAATCAATTGGAATTAACGGAAATAATTAAGTATCATTTGGATCAACACTTATTAATTGGTACTCTAAGATGAATCTAGCCCTATAGAGTCATTCTCTAGAGACATTTGCATGAATAAAGATTAAATTACTTTCAATATTAGTCAATTTTAGGGGATTGATATAGATAAATCCTCGTAACAAATTCAATCCTTCATGGAATTTTTAAAATATTGTTAAGTTCCTAAGTATTCTAGATAGCCTACAGAAGTCAAGGGTTTTTCTAATACACAAACAAGAGTAGAGGTTTGATAGGTTGCCTCTGAGATGTTTCCTTAATGTGTGCACAAGGAATTGGTCTTTTTTGTTGTAGGAGTTAGCAATTGAGTTGCAACCTTTCTCTTTTTCCCATATGTGGGAGAGATTTCTAACATCATCTCAAATTGAACCCTAGTTTTCTCAAGTTTCTTGATTCCTTTATGAGACCGTGCTTTCTCTTTCTTTTGGAATTTGATTGTAGGAAATTTTGGTGTGCATGCAACCTTTGGTTTAAATTCTTGCTTGATTTACAATTAGGGTTTGAATTTATGAAAATTGATAGAAATTAATGATTGTTGAAAATTTTGTGAAAGAATATTTGTTTTAAAACCCTAGGTTCAATTTTTCGATAGATTTATTAGAGAAAATTTAGATCTGGCATTAGAATTGAAATGAAAGTCTCAATTAAACCTTAGAAAAAAATAAATTTAGAAAATACCCAATTTGATGAGGTTTTCCTATTTATTTGTTAAAAGAAAAAAAATATATATGTATATGGCTATAAAATTTATGTTATAAAAAAAAAAAAAGTATTCTTATTTCTTTTGCAAAACAAAATATACACCTGTTTATATTCAATGCAAATCTATGTTCTTTTTCAAAAAATTAAAAAATTAAAAAAAAGGGCTAGCTCTATGTCCTAGGGTACAGTAATTAATTACTAGTACCACATATTTGTGTTAACAAAAAAAAAGAGTTTGTTTTACAAAAATTTATTATATATAAAAAAATTTAAATAAAACAAATTTGCTTTGTTTAGGGGTGGCGGACCAATCCCACGCACCCCCTTGCCCCACGGCAGTATCCACGGGAGTTGTCGTGTTAGCAGTCCCTTGGGGTTGCCGCGTCAGTAGTACCAAGAGGATTGTCATGCCAACAATCCTTGGGGCTGCCATGTTGGCAAGCCCTTTGGGCTGCTATGCCTGCATGCAGACCCTTTTGGGTTGTCGTCTCAATAGAGTTGGGAGGGACCGTGGGTCCCCCCAACTTGCTTATATATATATATATATATATATATATATATATATATATATATATATATATATATATATATATATATATATATATATATATATATATATATATATATATATATATATATATATAATTTAAAAATATATAGAATAATTAAATAATTAAAGAATATATAATAAAATTAGTGTGTTTTCTTTTAGTTTTAATATATAATTTTTAATATATATAGGTATATATATTAAATGGAAAGAAACAAGTTTTATCATGTGTGGATTTTACGCATTTATTTGATGTTTATCTATTCTAATTGGCTGAATTATTTAACGATGTTGTCATGTTGTTTTGTTTATTTAAATCAGTTAATTTAATTAGACTATAAAATTATACTGGGTTAGTAATTTTAAGTCCCAAAGTCAATTTATTTCGTTAATGTTATAAATTGATTTGCAGGGTTAGAATTTAATTATTTTTAATATAATTATAGTTTGTTAGTAATTATTGAGTAAATTAATTTCATGATGAAATTTACAAATTAGTTTATTGTATTAAATTCTATTATTTTTCTATTTAATTGCCTTTTGGGTTTGGGGTTTAAAGGGGGTTAGTATGTCAGCCTAGTAGGACTTTTACTAGAGGCAGGATTAGAGATTATTGTTTGTGTTTGTTTGTTTTGCATACTTGAATGATCATTGATCAAATGTGACTTGACCTTTTTGGAGTTGATTTTATGATGGTAATTGCATTATGTGTTCCTGTTGTTTCTTGGAACCAATTTTGGATATTATGAGATTATGTTGACTTAGAGTCATGATCTGAGATTATTAAACCTAGGGTAGGTTATCTAGGTGTTAGAAGGGAAGTGGCTTACTTTAGAGGCACCAAAATCTGGAAGTGGCTACTTGGGTATCCTTAGCAGGTTACTTAATCAAGTGATAATATTAAATTAAATGGGGATGAAAATAAATTAATAAGATAATGATTCATCACTCATGCCTTGAGTGCTAATATAGGCTAAGGATGGGAGTGGGAGAAGATGCTTTCCCATCCAATAGTGATGACGAGTTTGGCATAGTTGGTTTTCCTTGTCTGCATGAAAGGACTACTGATCCACATAGAGTCACTAGGGGTCGGAGTCCAGAGAGGCTACCAAGTGACCATAGAGTTGACTCATATGAAGTAACTTCCCTGATTTCATTATATTGTTTCCTACATGTGTTGGTTGCCTTTGGGTTATTATGTGTACCTTTGACTTATGAGTTGTACCTTTGAGATAGGAGCTTCTAGGATCCTTACTTAGTCTACCTGATTGTATGGTATTGTTATCCATATGGGATTTGATGTTATCTCCTTAGCAAGGTGGAAGTGGAACCACAGGTTTTCATGAGGTCGGGAGGTAGTGATTCTTTTACCATTTGAGATTCTGACATCATTGATCCAGTGCTGGACTATCCTTGTTGCAGTTACTTCCTTTCCTATCTTCTTGGAGTTCTATTCTTGATCTCGTACTTCTCTATATGTACTTTGTAATTTTTTGTAATCACATTCCCTACGACATGTGTAGTGGATGTTGATGAGTATGCGTATTTTACCATTTAGTTAATGTAATTATGATGTAATATGTAATTTATGGTTGTAATTGTATTTCATAATTTCTACGTCAAGGAACCCTTGAGATGTGTAATCTACTTTGGACATTATATTTATGTTTATGTTCTTATGGACTTTATGTTTTACTTCCGCTTGTTTATTCATCATTTTTTGTAAAAATTTAAGAAAAAATTTATTCTACAAACTTAGTATTATGTTTTAGGTTAATATCGCATGTGTTCCCTAACAGGGGCATTACATAAGGAAGTTGGACAATGGAGAAAAGAGTAGTGCAGAATCTGAAGACTTCGCAGAACACTTGAAGAATTTGCATGAAGAGGTGAGGAAGCATATAAATAAAATGAATATACAATACAATGCTAAGGAAGATCAGAAAAGGAGGCATAAGGAATTTTAGATTAGACATGAAGTTATGGTTCATTTGACAAAGGAGATATTTCCAGTGAAAACATACAACAAGTTGAAGATGAAGAAATTTGACCCATGCAAAATCCTAAAGAAGCAAGATTTAGGAAATTATTATGAAGTATATTTGCCCAATAAACTCAATATTTCACCTATGTTTAATATTTTAGATTTAACAGAGTATCATGAAGGCAGTATAGAAGATGAAATAGAAGACGGACAAAGGAATATTCTATCACCTACTTTAACAACAGAAGAGATAGAGGATATCCTGGATAGTCGTGAGGGTAGAAGCACGAGAAATAGGAAATAAAAAGAGTACATGGTCAAATGGAAGGGATGACCAGTTGAAGATTCATCATGGCTATCAAAGGAAGAGGTTGGCTGCCTTGGTTTTCCTCTAAACACCTGAGATGTGACAAGGTCACTTCTCAAATTACCTCGGGTGTCTAATGCAGGAGCATCCAGGGCGTAAGAGAAATCTTGCATCACCCTCAAAAAAAGTATTGTCTAGTTTTTCAACAAGGGCTATCTTTGGGCAAGGTTACTATTTTTAGAAAGTTTACTTTTTAGTAGGTTTTTCATTTAAGCATGGATTGTTCCAATTACTTCCCTAGAGGCTCATTTTGGATATATAAGCATGTCAGTAAAGTTTCATGACAAGATCACATCTGGTTTTGAAGATATTGAATTTCTTATTTTGGAGGGGTGGTACAAAAACTTTGAGCTTGATTTTGAATGCTTCAGAGGATCTAGAAGGGGGTCAAAATTTTATCGGATGGAACTTCACAATTTGGGATCGTAGAGTGCTTCAAGAGGTTTCCAAAATGGGGTTATAATAGCCAATAGACTCAACGGTTTACAAGTTATGGTTTTCAAAAATTGTGCCATCAAGACTCAATTTTCAATACAAAGGGAAGAGCGAAAAATCACTTAAGGTGGGGAATTGAACTGATGGGCGCCAAAATGGGAAAATTTCACTTTCTAGAATATTCTAAGGAGGTTAATTGTGCTACTTATATAGGGCTAAATGTGGATTTTAGGGTTCAGTTCTAGAAGTGTAGATTGTGGCTTTATCTTGTAGATTATTGTAATGAAAATTCCCATGTGGTTGTAGCATGTTACTTTTCTAATTATTCTAATTTCATTTCATTGAAGATAATAGAAACCAAGTTTTTTTGTTCTTCTCATTGTTTTGTTCTTGCAATTTTCTATTTATTTCCCTATTTTGTTGTGTGTTTAGTTGAATAAGGGGAGACCCTTCATCAATTTCATTGAAAAAATTAAATGTAACTTGAGTAAGGATTTTGACATGACTGACTTAGGCCTCAAACATTACTTCCTAGATGTACAAGTTTGGAAATAGGTGGCAGTTTTTCTTTCTTAATCTACATATTTTAAGATTTTCTTGATAATTACAAAATGATAAAATTAGAAATTCTCATCCACACCTATGGAAAAAGGGATTCAGCTTTCAATAAAAACAAACTTGAGTTTAATCAATGAGTAAACATTTGAACAATTAGTGGACAATTGTAACTATCATACAACTACTAGACATTATTTGAGCTATATTATGAGTTACATTTTTAGATTCATTGTAGCACCAAGTCCAAGACATTGGGTTGCTAGGAATTATGAAAGGTTGAGAAACCTTATTCCTAATATTATCCCACCTAGAAAACACCTTTAAATAACTAATGGAAAGACAAGATTTAAATTTCTAGTAGTCAATCAATAAAGCAACATCAATGTAACCATCTACAACACCACAAAATATCTAGCATGCTCTCATTCTCTAACAAGATACTTGCAATAATATTTAAGATGCCAACCATATTAATAAAGAAGTCTCTTCTTCCAACATGTCACTTATGGAAGAAAATGGAAGAAAAGGGAACAAGCCAAAGTAAAGGTCTAACATCCTATTAACATAAGCATACAATCCATGTAACAAAAAAGGATTTAGATTGTTGTCACAACTTCACTATGCTCACAAGATTCACAGAAGCACCAATGTATACAACTTCAAACCCATTACAAAAAATAGACTCAAAAGTAATCAACAAGTTAACACTTAGGCAATTAATGGGCACATTTATCTATATTAAGACCATAAAACCTTAGAGGTATATTATTAGTTGCATTTAGATAGATTCAAGACAACACAAGGAAAAATATTGATGAAGAGGGTGTTTATATATGTAAAATAGACACCATTGGCATTCTATATAGTGAAACAAAATATTATAGATTGGTTGGTTCAAATATTTCAATTGGGTAGGTCTTTTATAATTAAAATCTACTTTTGGATATGTTATCAATTTTGAAATGGGAGTAGTCACATGAACAAATAAGAACTAGAAAGCATTAGCTCTTTTCCCAAAAGAAAAAAATTATCAAGGAACAATAAAAGCAACAAATGAAGCGGTATAAATTCTAGGGATGTTTTCAAACATGCAAATAAATTAAGTAGGGTTTGTAATCTTGTCTTTTAAAAATCAAGGGGTGCTAAAAAATGCCAAGAATTCTTATAAATGTACCAAATATATGCATCTTTATTGTCATTTTAATCCCTTTTTGTATTGAGTACAAATATCCTCATAAGTTGTGCATTCCATAATGAAGTGTCATTATGTTTCTATCACTCCCTTATTGTAGAATATGCAACCTCTTTCTTCCCAACTTTCCTTGGGTATCTTCCACCTACCAGTCTCACACATAAGATTATGCGAACATGTCCTCAATAATGAAACCAATAACCTCACTTTCCTCTTAATAGCAGCCCCTGGATATTTTGTTTCCAGCATGGTCCTTAGTTGGGTTAAACTCTTTAATGCAGTATGCTTTTTCTACCAATCTATTGTCCACATGGTAGTTCTAAGCTTTTCAATCACCAAAATTTTATTCATCCATTGGTGTGAGGACATTCTTGCAAGTTGATGTGTAATGTTCCCTTCTAGGTAATGCATGTTTAGCATTTCATTATATTACAATATTATGTCTTTTTTTTGTACGCAAAAGTGGACAAGCCACTGAATATTTTATATATTAAAAACTGATTCAAAAGCTCAACCGGGGAAGAATACAATATTATGTCTTTAATATTATTAAAAAAATAATTGATTGATTCAAAATACAAATCTTAAATATTATATTTGATCTTATCTTAACTCCTTTTTCAACTCAATGGAGGATGAGGAATTATTGTCATAGAGAATTGATACCTTCTCCATAATTAGGCCCAAGGGTTTCATGAACTTTTGTCAATACCACCGTTTGGCCCCAGAGTTTCATGAACATCAATACCACCCTTGGGAGTCACCTAGTTTGGAAAGGAAATTATTCGTATGTCCCTATACAAACCAATCTTTCTTTTTGTCGCTATTATTGAAGATTGAAGATTAGACAAATATAGTTTAATTATGTTGATATAATCATATATTCATATGTGAATTATTTTTATTCCTTTAATAAATTGACCAATGTGTATGTGTGTATAATATAAATTTATTTCATAATAAATTATATAATCATATCTATTAATTACTTGTTTACCATGTAATGATTATGTTATTTCATAATTATATAACATGAGTTTATTTCATAATAATATAAGTATATTTCATGATCAATTATTTCATATATGACATAAGTTTATTTCATAACCAATTCTATGTGTATATCAACTACTAATTCAAATCATAACTTGTATTTATTTCAACATGATAGTATTATTAAATCCATAGTGAATAGAGAATGCTTACAGCTTAGGTCAATAAGGATTCCTTGGGCTCTTCTTGACTCCCGTGACCCCAATAAAAGGGCAATCTAATGTTATCTTATCTTTGTGCTAGAAAATTGCTCCTTTCCACGTGTAATATCCCTTTTTTTTATATGTGTTCCTATTGAATCAAATGTGGTCCTTATATATGTGGCTAGGGGTGAGTAGACATGTTGGTTCATCTGTGGAACATGTTGACTAATTTCTTGACTTCATGCTTAGCCAAGACATTTTAATTCAAAATGTCTTGGCTAGTGTAAAATTTGGAATAGCCAAGATATGACATAGGCTCATTGCTTCTTTCAACTTTTTGAAGGATTGTTATGTTGCATCATTCCATCCAAAGGCCCCTTTTTTGGTTAAGTCTATTAATGGAGTAGCTATTTTGGATAAACCCTTTACAAAACGTATGTAATAACTACATAGTCCCACAAATCCTCTAAGTTGGGTTAAAGTTTTGGGTTTTGGCCACTCCCTTTTTACTTTAATTTTTTCCTCATCAACACTTACTCCTCTTGCATTGCTTTTATGGCCTAGATAAAGGATTTCTTCTAAACCAAACTCACATTTTGAAGCCTTAGAAAATAAGGACTTTGATTCCAAGATAATTAAGACCTCTTTAATATGTTGGAAATGTTCCTTCTATGTCTTTCTCTAAATAAGGATTTAATCAAATAATCTAAGTAAAACCTTAATTATTTCTTGAACATATGATTCATACATGATTGGAAGGTGACTAGGGCATTGGTGAGTCCAAAAGGTAAGACAAGGAACTCAAAATGCCCATAACGACATCTAAAGGTGGTCTTAGGCACATCTTCTTTTCTCATTTTGAATTGGTGATATCCTAATCATAAATCAATCTTGGAGAAATATTTTTCTCCATGAAGTTCATCCATAAGCTCATTCAATCTTGGAATGGAGTAGCAATTCTAAATGGTTTTCTTGCTCAATGCTCTATAATATATACACATTCTCATTGTTCAATCTTTCTTTTTGACAAGCACTATTGATGATGCAAAAGGACTTGAGTTGGGTTGATTATGTCCCATTTATAAGAGTTCTTTAATAGTCTTCTCAATTTCATCTTTATATCTTTGAGGATGTCTATAAGGGGTGGTCATTTTTGGTTTTGCTCTATTTTTTAGTTCTATGATACATTCAAATCCCCTCTTGGGAGGTAATCCTGGTGGAATATCATCAAATACTCTTTTATGATTTCTAATGATGGGTTGAATATCAATGTGTATGGTTGACCCTTGTGGAGTAGGTTTGTTCAAGACCAAGCATTGGACAACCCAATCTCCTTGCCCATTCCTAAAGATCCTGTCTATTTTATCACATGAAACTAGCTTTGGAGAACCATTAGGTATTACTTCCAAGGTAATTCATTGCCCATAATGATTTTTAAAATAGGAAGCTCAAATTTAAAACATCCTAGGGGGTATATCCATGGAGCACCTAGAATTACATCATTGTCTAGTAGTACTACGTGCAAGTCCACTTCGATGGAATGTTTTCCCAATGTAATCTCTTGTTGGGGTATTATTTTTGTACACATAACCAAGGATCTTGTGGCCCGGGCTGATGTAAATCCCTTAAAATTCTTGGTCTTAAGTTTTATTTTTGCCACAAGTCTTTCATCAATGAATTTGTGGGATGCCCCACTATTGACCAATAAGATAACTTTTTGTCCTTTGATGGTGCTCCTTATTCTCAAAACTTGGTGCTTAGAAGCTTGAGTGAAGGTGGCTATCACCCCATATTCTTCGTCCTCTCCTTCATGTCTTGTTTTCTTTCTTACTTTTTCTTCTTCCTTAGAGGTCTCTTCTATCTTTTGGGTTTGACATGTTTAAACACATCTATGTTTTGGGTCCCATTTTTCTCTACTTTGTAGCATGTGTTTCGTTTCATAGGTTCCTCTACAATCTCGTCAATATTATTCGTAGGTGGGATGTATGTTTATTCTTCTTCCCTAAGCTCACCTAGGTATAAAGGAGGGTTTTATTGTCTTGGGATCTAGTACTCTAGGAGATCCATTATTATTATTATTTGTGGAATGGTTGTAGTTAGTGTCCCTCCCATTACTATCCATATTTTGAATAGCTTGGAGGAATTGATTAGTTCTTTCATTTTGTCCCATGAGAGAATGGGTGGTGTGGGTTGTTTGTTCCATGAAAGCCCTCAATTCATTGCTCATTTGATCACTCATGGCGGTGGTGAGTTTCTTTCTCTCTGTCTCTTTCCAATGCTCTTTGAGCTCTTTGGCTAGTTTGCATCAACTACCTCTCACAAGGTGGGAGGAAAGATGCTCTGAAACCAATTGGCATGTCCCCTTCTACATTAATAAGGAAATAGTTAATTGATTCAAAATACAATTCTTAAATACTATACTTGATCTTATCTTAACTCATTTTTCAACTCAAGGGAGGATAAGGAATTACTGCCATAGAGCATTGATATCTTCTCCATAATTAGGCCCAAGGGTTTCATGAAAATTTGTCAATAAAACTACTTGGCCCAAGGGTTTCATGAACTCCTATCAATACCACCCTTGGGAGTCACCTAGTTTGGGAAGGAAATTACTCACCCCTCCCTATACAAACCAATCTATCCTTCTGTCAATATTATTGAAGTTTGAAGATTCGACCAATATAGTTTAATTGTGTTGATATAATCATACATTCATATGTGAATGTTTTTTATTACTTTAATGAACTAACCAATGTGTATGTATGTATGTCATAATCAATTATATATTCATATCTATTAATTATTTGTTTACCACAATAATTATGTTATTTCATAATTATATAGCATGAGTTTATATGATAATAACATAAGTGTATTTCATGATCAATTATTTCATATGTGACATAAGTTTATTTCCTAACCAATTATATATGTATATCTATTACTAATTCAAATCGTAACTTGTATTGTTGTCGACATAGTAGTATGAGTAAATTCATAGTGAATAGAGAATGCTTAGGGTTTAAGTCGATAAGAATTCATTGGGCTCTTGTTGACTCCCGTGACCCCAATAGAAGGGTGATCTAATGATGTCTTATCCTTGTGCTAGCATATTGCTCCTTGCCATGTGTAATATCCCTTTTTGTAAAGCTTTCCTAATGAATCTGATTTGATCCTTACGTATGCGACTAGGGGTGAGTAGACATGTCAGTTCATCCATGGACATGTCGACTAATTTCTTGACTTCATGCTTAGTTTGTTTTAACTCCACATCGATTACTTTCCTTAGTCAACAACCTTAGTTTGTATGTTGATATTATATTAACTTCACTTAGTCTATTTTAGTTTGCCTTTAGAATTATATTAACATTTCATTGCTTAGTTTGTTTTAACTCCACATCGATTACTTTCCTTAGTCAACAACCTTAGTTTGTATGTTGATATTATATTAACTTCACTTAGTCTATTTTAGTTTGCCTTTAGAATTATATTAACATTTCATTGCTTAGTTTGTTTTAACTCCACATCGATTACTTTCCTTAGTCAACAACCTTAGTTTGTATGTTGATATTATATTAACTTCACTTAGTCTATTTTAGTTTGCCTTTAGAATTATATTAACATTTCATTATTTGGAATGTGTTTTATTTGTTTTTATTTATATTTATTATTAACATATTACTATCATTATTACAATTGTATAGGGACAAAACAAAATTTTGAAATGTCTGCTACATCTGCTTCTCCCGCTCGCACAATGGCCACCTTGTCTACATCTACTAGGGTCAGCATTGTTGGGCTTTCTACAATGATTGATTTGGCTCCACTCAACGTTGCCCAATTTCTTTCTCACAGTGTTGCCTCTGTGGTTGGTGTGTCAAGGGCTTCTCCATGCAATGGACCTATTTACTACCCACATGTGTTTTATATGCGCCCAGGCCCACTTCTGCTGGTGTGTCGTTCTCTGGGTCGCTTACTAAGGGTGTTTTATTTCCAATGGGAGTTTCTTTTGTGCCTAGGCTCATTGCTTCCGCTGGTGCGTTGTGCTTAGGGGCTTCTACTCAACGAACTTCGGGTCCCCCTGTTTTGTCTGCTCCTTTTGTTGAGCAACAACTTGGGTTGGATTTCATCATTTTTGCTCCTTACGCTAGTGGTTCGGGCCCTAGGGCTATTAAGGATGGTCTCCCCCTCCCCCAAAATCTGTTGCTATTAGTGGAAGGAGCTATGCTCGTGTTGCAAAATTTACTAATACCATCTCTTCAAGGGTGAGGGCTCTCGTTTGGTGGTTTGCAGCTCAGATGTGGTGGACAATGTAGATTTTTACCAACGTCATGAGTTGGTCTACAAATGCTCTATTCTTTGGCTCTCTTCTGGATTTACATTATTGGGTAACTAGTTCTGGCGGCCCTTAGTTACTAGTAATATTGAGATCTACCCTTGTGTAAAGGGTTTTCTATTGTTTTAAGGCTATTGGAAACTCTCTTGACCATTTTTTGAAGGTGGATGATCTTATGGCCACATTGGGTCATTCTACTTGTGCTCACATTCTAGTTGATTTGGATATCTCCACACTGCTTCATAGGGATGTGGTGCTCCTGGTCAAGGAGCAACAACACCACATTAATCTATCCATGTAAGAAAAATTGCAATAAAAAATATCTAAATTTACGAAGAACTAAATAGATTCCATAAAGATTTGATCAACCGACAATGCACCCTTTATAAAAATTAATTACACCATTTAACCTTCAACGATTCATACAACTTATACGAAAATTGTTCTATTTAACAGCTTTAAAACTCATTTACATAAATCAAATGAATATTAATATTTGTAAAAAAAACATATCATCACATAAGTGTGAATCCAAACAGTGCATTACACATTTATAGAGAGAGCTGTATGTATATATCTCTGCATGCACATATGTGCGTGTGAAATTGTTTATATATTAAATAAAGTTAGCCTGGCACACCTAAAGGCCAACTTGCTTAATAAATCGCCACATCATGCCTCGGTAGAGCAAATATAGTTTCGCATTCCCACTGGTTCCTGGTTTTGGCTAAAATAGATATTCAAATACAGCACACTTGGGAATATAGTAAGTCGATACAAATGTACGGACCATGCATTGAAGAGAATTGATATGTACAGAAAAATCAGCACAAATTACAGTTGAAAACTGAATTTTGCTTTTGCTTCCATCTATTGACTTGCCTTTAATAGGTAGGCCTTGGTGTTGCATACAATTATTGAAAATACTATTTCAAAAAAGTTCAGTGGATCTAAATAAAATAATGAACTACAAGAAAATATTACACATGTTGAGAATGTCCTTTATATCAAGGATATTGAAAATTGAAAATGCCGAATATAGAGGAAACTAAATTTAAACCAGCCGCAGTCTTTTTTATTCAACGGTAAGGGAAACTGTTTACATTTCTAAGTTCCCAAACCTTAATAATCATGTCTTTCAATTGAAAACAAATGGCAAAATATCCACGTCTTACAACACAGGCTTTCCATACAAAGTATAGGGTGGCCTAACATGTCCTGTCGCTTTAGTTGCCGAAATCCCTACAAAAATGGTGTGCTGATCAGTCTCAAGATAATATATACTGTTCATGCTTACGTAAAGCCAACATGCATATGCTCACCGCATTCTGTAATAAAAACGCAGAATCATTGGAAGAAATTACATTCTGTAATAAAAACACAGAATCATTGGACGAAATTATGGGGAATTATTCCATTGAAGCATGCCTTCTCCCAGCTAAAAACCAATTCTCTATTTGTCTTCATAGTGATGGCCAATACTTGCCAGTGTCTTCAAAGCATCTGAGCTACCTTGTCATAAAGCTCCTGTGGCCAATTTCTTGGCAAATAGTTTGCCACAAAGTTTGCAATCTACAAAATGCAATTAACAAAATCATTACAATAATGAGTCTCGCAAACGAAACCAATATCATAAACTTCCTGTTTGACACGGCATCTAAAAATCAGAAAATGGAATTTTGTTGATTTACATTATAATTGCCTAGATCATTCACCAAATAAAAACTAGCCCTGCATGTACTTTTGAGCAGTTGCATTCAAATAAAAATTGTGTTCAAACATGAGTGGACATCAAATTATTTACAATATTGAACCTCCAGCTCAACATAAATCTACCAATTCCAATTTCATTACATGTCATGGAGACTAAAAAATTTTGGAATAAGGACCTGTTATGAACCATATAAGGTTACCATGCAGCATCTAATGATACAGTAAACATAAATTGTGCACAGAAAGATGCAACTTTAGACCACTAATAGGGAAACATGTCAAGTGTTTTGTGGACCTATTACAGTCTAATAGTGGAAAATGAGATCTGAAATACCAATATAAAAAACGAGAACAAACACAACAGAGATGAAGTTATTCTAGAAGAGATCCCTGAAAACATTTTACATTTTGTGACAAATTTTGAAGAGCATTTTAATTTAACTCCGATGTGAAAGAAAAGTGCTTAAATTTAAAGCAACGTTGGGGAGGAGAATTTGAAATCCCGTACCAAGCATGCTACCCCAAATCTAAACTCCTACAGTCTACCAGTCGTCATAGTTGATTTGTCTTCGAATTAGCAACAATTAAATGCCAAAAATTAAATGAGAATCAAATGCCAAAAATTAAAGCAACAGGAAAACAGAATGATTATATTCTATCAGTCCTCCACTAATTGGACTTATAAGTCATGTGTGCACATTGTTCCCAATGTAATTGTTACAATCCCAATCTGCAAAGACAACTCATAATTCAATCAAGACTTCCAAAATAAAGAAATCAGATTACCGTCCATGAGAATCTAAATATGTCAACAGGATCAAAAGTACAAGCAAAATCAAAAGCTTAAGGGAGCTAAAAGTAAGGAGATCCTAACACCTATTTTAAAAGCTCAAGCTAAAAGCAGAATAATTTTTAAAATGTAAACTAAGGTTGAACCAAAAATGGAAAAGACAACTTTAGATATCAGTTATGCACACAATATAGATACACTTGAGAGAGGAAGGCCCATTTCCACAGAAAGATAAGATGGCATTGGGTGAGCTGATTCTGAATGTGGATCATCTACAAAGAGGCTCAAGGGAGGACTCCCTCAAAAGATAGAAGTTAGAACAATAAGCACTTTTCTGATGAATGTACACAGCTCTCTCACAGTACAAACAAAAAATAAGAGAAGCAGTGTGATCATACCCTCCCCTAATGACAAAACCAGAAAGAATACCTGACTTATCCCTGAATTTTACAAATTTAAGTTGACTAAGTGGTTTTGTCATTATGTCAGCAACTTGTTCATCAGTTGGACAATACTGAAGACGTACTTTGTTGTAATCGGTAAGTTACCAGATATAGTGATGATGAATTTCAATATGTTTGGTGTGGGCATGATAAACCAGATTCTTTACCACCTTGAGAACACTCCAATTGTCACAAAGAATAGGTGTTGGCTCATTTTGATCAATGTGGAGATCATAAAGAACTTGGCATATACAAACAGCTTCACATCCTGCACTGCATGCGGCTTTATATCTGCTTCTATAGATGATAGCACAACAGTGTGATGTAATTTGCCTTGCCAAGAAACTGCTCTAGAACCAAGAGACAAAACATATCCAATAGTCGACCGTTGATCATCAATGGAACCTGCCTGATGTGCTAAAACAATATACCAAAGTTGGGGGCGCCTTTGATATACTTCAAAACTCATTTTGTTGCAAGCCATTGTTCTGTTTTTGGAATTGATATGAATCGAGATAGATAGCTAACAGCAAAAATAAGGTCTGGCCTGGTACTAGTAAGATAGATCAAACTACCAAATAGTTGTCTATAAATGGTCGATGTATGACAAAGGAAGCAATTGCAAACATCGGCTTAATAGGTTTTGAATCAAATAGCTTAGGATAGAGTGATAGAAAATGGTTTTTAAACAAAATCCTACATATCAAAAGACCATAAATGGTATTGAAATGTTCTGATTGATAACTATTTTAGCAGATTTGTAAAACAGTAAAGGGAGTGTCAAATATTTTTCCATTAAATAATAAAGAACTGCTAGTACAAAAAAAAGAGAGCATCTATTTGAGCCACAATTTTAGCTATTTTTATTCAAGTAATTTTTCCTAAATTTTGTGTGTAAGTGTATAATGGAATTAAAAACATTGATGGAATTTGAGTTGAGAATGAGACATTATAGATACAAGTTTCAACAAGAAATCAAAGCACAAGGAACATTCCCTTTCAATGGGACAGTTGTTGAGATCTATCTGGATCATCAAATAGAAAATATATGAGGCTTCCTTCGGAAAAGAATAAGATAAGCCCACAAGTATATGGCATGACTTCTTTCAAGGCATGCGTAGTTTGTCTCGTACCTATTTGACATGCATGGAATGCTACACTATATGTGACAAAAGAATTCATGTACTGCTATAGTACTCCTTGTAGACATTCTAAAGCTCCATATATATGACAAGCCTAACTATTGCAAGGCATGTGTTTACGGAATGAATCTCACCAACTAACAAAGCATTAAGCCTGTAAAACATATAGGAAATTTAAATATAACCAAAACAATCCTTCATTTTGTACAGGAACTTTTTCCACGCTACAAGCTGATTTTTTTATTTTCTTTTGTAGGAACTGTTCTGCTTCCAACTCCACGATGCCTATATAGTTTTATGTACATACTTATGCTTCCAACTTGACTATAAAATTGTCACTACCCTACCCACTTCTCATTAAAAATTGATGGCCAGTGTCAAAATGAAGCTCCAAAATATCACACTTCATCAGCATCTAAAAAGGAAACTTATCCTAACCTAACTTTGATGAACTAAACGACCACCTTGGAAATATTGTTGACAATTGAAATGTTAAAATTCTTTAAATTGATAACAAGGTGTGATAACCCTACATTGACACCAGACCTATGAGGAAGTCATGCCAAATAAACAAAATAAGTTCATCATGAAATTGAATTAACATAAATCATGGAAATGAATTGTATTAATATCAGAATATAAATGTATAAGAACATGTATTACATATATCTCAATATATATTAAAACACACATTAGTAATTATATATCTATCAAACAATTATAAAAACATAAATTAAATATAATACGAATTATATATATATACATAATTATATAATTAATAATTATATATATTATGTATATATATTAATATACATATTATATTAATAATATATATACACTGAAATATATATAATATATATACATATTAACAATTAATACATATATATTATATAATTATATTATTCATAATTAATATATTAATATATTAATAAAATTATAATAATAATCATATAAAATAATAAATTTAAAGGAAAATTAATAAAATTAGTAATAATTAAATTAAAATACCAGCAGCTAAAAGTTGTGGCATCCCTTAGGACTGCGACTGAAGTCGCAACCACTAAGGGACGCGACATGCAGTCGCTACCACTAAGGGGCGCGACTTGCAATCGCACCTGTGAAGAGAGGGTGTGACTCCCCTCACCCTCAGGTTAAACAAATTAATTCTCCCCGTATAAATAGGAAATGAAATGGGAACAGGAAGGGGGGAAGGGAATGGACAATCAAAGTTTAACAGAAGAAAAAGGCAATAATTATAACAAGTAGAGGATAAAATATATAATTCTGTATATATATTCAGAATTAAAATATAATTGAATAATATATATGTCATTATAGAGAATCGTGATATACAGGCATAGTTAATGGTGGAGGCATATTTGGAAAGATATAAGATTATTATGTTTATAGGTCTCACTATTAATGTTTATTATGTTAATGAATTTTATATTCATTCTTATGAGATTTTCCCTCGACTAACTTGGAAATGTGAATACTATATTCATTTGAAATGTGAGCTACAATGAGAGGAAATAGAGATTGATATAATGACAATTCGAGATTGGTAAAATCCCATTGTCAATTTGAGATTGATGTAATGACAATTTGAGATTGGTATAATCCCATTGTCAATTGGAGATTGATATAATCTCTGAGGGTTGATATAATCCTCAATAACCAGTATATACTAATGACCAACATATGCATATGTGAAAGGCCTTGGATAGAGGATATCTCTTCCAAGAAGAGGAAAGGACCAGATATTGGCCTTCCTAAGAACCTTAGAGGATGCGCTCTAGAGAAGACGGTGGAATAACCCAGGATTGCTTAGTGTTGATATTTGTAGCATCGGTCAGATAAATAATATTGTCTATATGATTATTATGAGAAATGATATATATATATCAATATGTATAATAATTGATATTAATATATACATTGATATATATGTATATATAAAGTTAGATTATATTCTCATAATAACTAAAAAGTTAAATTGATAAAATATATATTATTATTATTATGTAAATATTAGAGAAATTAATATAATACTCAAGAGATATTATATATACATATGTGTATATATATATATGTATATAATCATAATTGTCATTATATTAATTACATAATAATGAATAGACATGTCCCATGAAGGGACATGTCTCTTCTTGGCTCATTCTCTATATAAATGCTAGAGATTGTTGCATTTGAAAAACAAATACAATGAGATAGTGCTATTACATTTGCAATGATCCTAAAACCTTAACATGGTATCAGAGCCAAGTTGCAAATGTAAGAGAGTAGTTTGTTAATGGTGAATGTGTGACTGTCTTAGAAAATTACAGTCTCAGTACGAGGACCATATCTCACAAATGCACCGTTGGATTTTTCTAAATTTCGGATATGTTAGTGATAAACAACTTTACAAGAATCTCACCGGAGCGATTGAAGAGAAAATGTCAGGTTAAAAAGTTCTGACCGAATGTGTACAGGTCTATGCAGATTTCTGAACAAAGAGAGTTCTTTGATTAAAAGCTACAAACATTTTTTATAGTGCAAATAAGAAAAGGATCATTACATTAATCAAGAGATGAGTATTCCATGTTGATTAATGTTCATAAATTTTTTTATGTAGTTATTAAATCATACTATAACATTGGGATAAAAAATATTGTATGCTTTTATCATTAATATTTCTTTGGGATAATATAATTTAGTGAGCTATTTGTAATCTCTCTCTGACATACCTTCAGGACAAAAGCACAAGATAATTTCATTCAAGGGAGAAATAACTTGATGCTTGCAAACAAATTGATGATTGAGACTAGATGCAAAGAGAGTCTAATATTTCAAAAGAGGTCAAGAAGTTGATAAACTTGAGCTTTAGAGGGAGTAGATGGTTCAATCAACTTGTGACAATCTTGATCATATTGATTGAGAGGGAGTTCACTATTGAAGGTGAAAAATTTATGAGGTAAACTTGATATAATTATTTATTATACTTACGAATTATGAATGTTTTTAATGGGCCTGCCCCCTGTGTAAATCATGAGGAAGTGATGACTTCCAAATGATTATCACTTGTATTTGTAAAAGTTATTGTAAGGTGACGATCTTACAATAACTTGACCTTCTATTGTGATAGACATCTTGTGATGGATGAAACTGATCATAATAGATAGAACTTGTGGATAGAATCGTCGATGGAGGCAATCCACTCTGAAGCTCATGAGTTTGTGGATAGAATCGCCGATGGAGGCAATCCACACAGGAGCTTGTGGATAGAATTGCTGATAGAGGCAATCCACACCATAGCTCATGAGTTTGTGAATAGAATCACCGATAGAGGCAATTCACACAGGAGCTTGTGGATCGAATCGCCGATGGAGACAATCCACACCTGAAGCTCGTGAGTTTGTGAATAGAATCACCGATGGAGGCAATTCACACAGGAGCTTGTGGATCGAATCGCCAATGGAGGCAATCCACACCTGAAGCTCGTGAGTTTGTGAATAGAATCGGCGATGGAGGCAATTCACACGAGAGCTTGTGGATAGAATCGCCGATGGAGGCAATCCACACCTGAAGCTCGTGAGTTTGTGAATAGAATTGCCGATGGAGGCAATTCACACAGGAGCTTATGGATAGAATCGCCGATGGAGGCAATCCACTTGAGAGAATGTGGATAGAATCGCCGATGGAGGCAATCCACACGAGAGCTTGTGGATAGAATCACCGATAGAGGCAATCCACATATTGAGACTATGTTTCTATTGACTACATCTTGAAGATGATGCCTTTATTGCTTACATCATATGATTGATGTTGCCAAGTGTCATAAGTGTTGACATTGGATTGATTTATCCTCCCTAGCTAAGAGGGAGTGTTGATATTTGTAGCATCGGTCAGATAAATAATATTGTCTATATGATTATTATGAGAAATGATATATATATATATATATGTATGTATGTATGTATGTATGTATGTATGTATGTATAATAATTGATATTAATATATACATTGATATATATGTATATATAAAGTTAGATTATATTCTCATAATAACTAAAAAGTTAAATTGATAAAATATATATTATTATTATTATATGTAAATATTAGAGAAATTAATATAATACTCAAGAGATATTATATATACATGTGTGTGTGTGTATATATATATATATATATATATATATATATATATATATATATAATCATAATTGTCATTATATTAATTACATAATAATGAATAGACATGTCCCATGAAGGGACATGTCTCTTCTTGGCTCATTCTCTATATAAATGTTAGAGATTGTTGCATTTGAAAAACACATACAATGAGATAGTGCTATTACATTTGCAATGATCCTAAAACCTTAACACTTAGAATTGATCTTATATCATTCAAGCAAGAGGATCCCTCTCAAGGGTTAGGAAACCCGATCTGACAGACTTACTCTCGAGAATTATTAGGACTTAGAAATATGTAGGTCTACATGTTTATTTCTTTTATATTTTTGTGTCTCCACTAAATTCGTTATTGCAGGATCATCCAACTAAGGACTAACTGGAGTAGAGGGGACAGTACAGTGGTATCAGGGCATAATCTTGCCAACCTGTGAGGGTAGTACATGCAAACTTATCAACGAAAGAAAAGCGCAGCGGCCATGGTAGAACAATTGGCCCAAGAACTAAGGAACTTCATGGAACAAACCAATGAGAGATTTGAAAGGACAAATCAACTAATTCTACAAGCCATCCAAAACATGAGCAATAATAATAACCATAATGATAGACCCGTTTTCAATCATGGAAGAGACATCCACTCCAACCACTCTGAAAATGACCACTCAACTCAAAGCTCTACTATTAGGCCCACTATACCAATTTTTCTTCCGAGGGAAGAACCCATTATAGAAGAGGAGGAACCATCCACAAATACCATAGAAGAAATCACCCAAATGTATGCAAGATTAGAGCCTGAAATCCAAAGACTCATTCCCTTTAAAGAACACTATGAAACCAAAACTTTGGCCAACCATGGTAGAAGAAAAAATCATGGAGACAAAGACATTAAAGCAAAATTAAGTAAGATGACCCTACCATGTTTTGATGGGTCGGGGAAGGACACAGCTCAAGCCTGGGTCCAAAAACTGGATACATATCTATCCCTCAGCCCCATGACTAGAGAGAATGCCATTAAGTTTGCTGCAATTCATTTAATCAGGGCAGCCCACAATTGGTGGCACCACAGTCTCATTACTCTTGGACATAAAAACATTAACTCCTATAGTGAGTTCACCCAAAAACTTATTGATAGGTTTGACCAAAAAGACCCTGAATGGTACTTTCAAGAGTTAACTCATCTCAGACAAACAAAAACTATTGAAGAATTTGCCAACCAATTTTAGAGTTTGTCCGTCATGGTTTTGGATATGTCCCAAAAGAGGCTTGTTTATATGTTCATTGAGGGGCTTAAAGATCACATCAAAGCCATGGTGAATCCCTTCGAACCACAAACCTTTGATGAGGCTATCAAAAAGGCAAGAAAGAAAAACAAAATCTAAAGCATCTAAGGAAAAACCCAAGAGCTTCACATCTAAAACTCCCCATCGGAATGAAGGGCCCAAGAGTAACAACCAAGGAAGACCATGTTACTTATGCAGGGAACAATGGAGCAAGGATCGCCAATGTCAAAAGCCAGTGGAATTGATCGAGGAAAAATTATGCTTTAAGTGAAAGGCACCTTGGAGTTGTGATCATCGATGTAAAAGAGGACAAATGAACCAAATAGAAGGAACATATGAAGACGAAAATCCAAACAAAAGGACAAAGTGGATGACTAAGAACAAGGATAAATTCATTAGGATGCTTCACAATGGATAACCCTAATTCAGAAATTTGCTTCAAACATAATGGACAAGAGATTACACTAAGGGGGTTACTAGATGACTTTCCAAAGCTGGGTTCTTGTGAAGAATGGGAAAAAGTACTCAAGCATGGTCAAGAGGAATGAACAGCACAATGTAAGGTTCTAGGCAGTTCAACCCCACAAGGACAACCTATTCATGTAGAGATAGATGTCATGCTGGGAATTAAAAATAAAAATAAAAAAGAGGAAAGTGGCCATTAAGATGCTTGACGACAAGCGAATTCGGGATAGCGGAACTCTAATAACCCTGGATTGACACCAAACCTATGAGGAAGTCATGCCAAATAAACAAAATAAGTTCATCATGAAATTGAATTAACATAAATCAAGGAAATGAATTGTATTAATATCAGAATAGAAATGTATAAGAACATGTATTACGTATATCTTAATATATATTAATATACACATTAGTAATTATATAACTATCAAACAATTATAAAAACATATATTAAATATAATACGAAATATATATATATATACATAAATAATTTATATATATACATATTAACAATTAATACATATATATTAATATATTATATTATTAATAATTAATATACTAATAAATTAATATATTATATTAATAAAATTACAATAATAAACATATAAAATAATACATATGAAGGAAAATTAATAAAATTAATAATAATTAAATTAAAATGTTAGCGACTAAAAGTCACGACATCCCTTCGGACTGCGACTAAAGTCCCAAGCCACTAAGGGTTGCGACTGAAGGCACAACCACTAAGGGGTGCGACATGCAGTCGCTACCACTAAGGGGCGCGACATGCAGTCACAGCCACTAAATGGGCACGACTTGCAGTTGCACTCGTGGGGAGAGGGTGTGACTCCCCTCACCCACGGGTTAAACAAATTAATTCCCCCTGTATAAATAGGAAATGAAATGGGAAGAGCGAGGGGGGAAGGGGGAAGGTAATGGACAGTCAAAGTTTAACAGAAGAAAAAGGCAATAATTATAACAAGTAGAGGATAAAATATATAATTTTGTATATATGTTCAGAATTAAAATATAATTGAATAATATATATGTCATTACAGAGAATCGTGATATACAGGTATAGTTAATGGTGGAGGCATATTTGGAAAGATATAAGATTATTATGTTTATAGATGTCACTATTAATGTTTATTATGTTAATGACTTTTATATTCATTCTTATGAGATTTTCCCTCGACTAACTTGGAAATGTGAATACTATATTCATTTGAAATTTGAGTTACAATCAAGGGAAATAGAGATTGATATAATGACAATTCGAGATTGGTATAATCTCATTGTCAATTGGAGATTGATATAATCTCTGAGGGTTGATATAATCCTCAATAGCTAGTATATACTGATGACTAACATATGCATATGTGAAAGGCCTTGGAGAGAGGATATCTCTTCCAAGAAGAGGAAAGGACCAAATATTGGTCTTCCTATGAACCTTAGAGGATGCGCTCCAAAGAAGATAGTGAAATAACCCAGGATTGCTTAGAGTTGATCTTATATCATTCAAGCAAGAGGATCCCTCTCAAGGGTTAGGAAACCTGATCTGATAGACTTACTCTCGGGAATTATTAGAACTTAGAAATATGTAGGTCTACATATTTAATTTCATGTTTTGTCTTTTTTTATTTAAGTGTCTCCACTAACTTCGTTATTGCAGGATCACCCAACTAAGAACTAATTGGAGCAGTGGGACATTACACAAGGGAATAGAGTTTCTTTTCAGTTTAGTTTGGCTTTCTGTTTTTAGTTTTGGCAAGTATTCTTACAAGATTCAAATTAAAAAAATCAAATAAAATTATTAGTATTTATAATAATGTCTACTATTTCCAACTAAATTGTGTCTTTGGATTTATATACATGGAAAGCATACTACAAGCCTAAGGCAGATGACAATGTTATGGAATACTAAGGAAAAAACAACACCTCTCTTAACCATTTCATGTTAATGTCCTTAACATCAAAGGCAAAAGCATACCAAAGCTCTGTCACAAGGTTCGCCGAATTTTTGGCTTCAGGTTCGATATTTGGCGAACTTTTAAAAACTTTTAAAAATTCGTATAAATTTGTACAGCAAAAATCCTAGTCTCTGCAGTGCTGCAAATGTCATGGTAGCGAGCCCTAAACCATTCAGCGTTAGTGGTATCTTCACGTTTTGCAACTGACCGTCGCTGCTTGTTGCCGCATTGCCCAAGCCCTCCTGTCGCTGCATGAAGATAGCCCTCCTGTTACAAAAGGTGTCCCATCAGCGCGGAATTATGACGTACGCACATTGCCTGAAACGCATATCGGCTTTCGCCTGGAAACGAAATGGTCGTCCCAGGATGAAGAGCAGGATTCCGATCGGCATCAGCCATTTCAATCGAGAACGGGTGGGTAGGAAGATAGCGGGAACAAATAGTTTACTAAAGTTGCCCACAATAATCTATAATATTTAGTTTTGTTTTATAGGTTTTGTGTTTTGTTTTTAATGTTTTAAGATTTGTACATTATTTTTATTTAGTTATTAATATTAAAAAGATTTACATTAATTTATTATTTATAAAGTTTATTTATTTTTATAAATTTTATGCATGTTAATAATTAATTTTTATTAAAATATTAATATTTAGTATATTTTATTTAATTTTAGTTTAGAATTTATATATTTAGTAGATATTATAAATGTTTTTTATGGTTTATCTTTTATAAATGTGATATCTTTTATGATGATTTCAAGTCTATTTTGTAATGTTAAACTATTTAGATAATTTATTGGATATATATATTTTTTAAAAATTATATAAGGCGAATTTCATATCGAATTTTTTTTCGAATTTTCTGTCCTTGCCGAACTTTATCCGAATTTCATAGTTGTCGAACTCGAACTCAAACTCGAACTTTGTGACTTAGCCAAAAAGCATCGCTCTATTTTAATGTTCTTAACATCTATTAGATATATGTCCATTCAAGATCGCCTACTTGTAATTTGCCTCAACATCCTGATGAAACTGACGAATATTTGATGGTGAACCATGTCGCAACAGTTAGCACTCAGTATTATTCTAAAAATCAAAGAAAACCCCCAATTAAATAGCAATTCTGAGCAATTAGGGTTTCGTGACAAGTTGGTTGATAGTAAATGCATTTCCAGGGTGATATTTTTCATGTTGAAAACCACAATTGATTAAATTGCAAATTTTGGGGGCAAGTCATTTCGATCAAAGATTTTTTACTAATCATGAAAATCGGGTTCTTTTTTGAGGATTTAAACTTCTATGTTTTTAACATTGTGCTTTGGTTGTCCTTGTATTGTACAAGTATGCACAAAGATTTAACCAAGTTCCAACTATGCAGGCACAAGTTTCCTCAACAATGACTAATATGGAAGTTTCCTCAACAGTGACTAATATGGAGACGGTCGGCCGGGTAAATTTTGTTATTCCTAACCGGTTACTGAGAGGGGGGGTGAATCAGTAAATACTATTTCTATCTTCAATTAAACCTTGTATAAAGATTCTTGCAAAATAAACAATATGCAATTTACCATTCATAAATAGAAATAGAAATACTCAGATCAACACATCATATGTGCGTGGAAACCCTCGGTTAGAAGGAAAAAACCACGGTGACACAGAGCTCACAACTTCACTACTGTAGTAATAAAGGCACCCTATTAGGAGCTTACAAAGCACTTGTAAGTGTGCTACCCGGTAAAGGGATTTGGTAGAAGATCGGTTAAGATCTTGACTCTGTTAGGAGCTGCCTTATTAAAGGACTTTAAGCATCAATTAAGATGCTACCCGGTTAAAGGATTTATACAAAGAACCTATTAGGGTTCACCTTGATAAAGGGATTTGAATATGCTTTAACAGTATAAAAGCAATGATCTTAATTAACACTCTTTGTCTGATTAGATCATACATGTTGACCTTACGGTTCTACCTGGCTGTTGATCCTTTCTACCTTTCACCTCTGTGACTGTAGCTCTTCTCAAAAGATATCTCTCTCCTGCTCTGTATTTTTAACAACTCTTTTGTGTCCTATGACCTGTATATATAAGAAATTAATCTTATTATAACCTAACTCAGAACCGCCAAGCTGTAAACTCACCCAAAAATCATGCAGCAAAAAGCTTTGCAAGATGATCTCGAGTTTACCTTGAAACATCCGCGTAGAAATAAAACTAACTCCTGTTAAAAAGCTAACTCAAGTTCTAAACGGTGGATGCTTCGTATAATCCAGTTTTAAATCAGACAGCTCCGCATAATCCGGTGCGGATTTATATGCAGTCGACCGGTATTGATCTTATACCCGGTTCATCCTCTGTATGCACTATAAGACCGGTACTATGTACTCAATTAGGTCAACCAATGCATCTCCTCTATTTAGTCTACCGGTGCCTATAAAGTAATATGAGTGATCTACCGGTGTACCTATACTGGTGGGAATGGTGTTTGCATCTAACTTCACCAATGACAACTTAAATTTGCCAACAATCTTCCCCTTTGGCATTGGTGGCAAAACATCACTCACTCATCAAAGTTAATTCCTTGTCCTATAGACTTCTCCTGTGTGTGTGCTTCAGCTCTTATGTCTGTAGACTTCCCCTGTTCTTGTGTTGTCTTCTGCTCTGTAGCTGAATCTACTTTCTATCTTTTCTAAGCTTCTTCCTTTTCTGATGTCTTCTTCCTTACAATAATAATCTTCCCCCTTTTGCCTCCATAGGACAAAGGGTTGTGTGGTACTGACTCGTTTACATCTGTAACTTTGTGAAGATGTCCTTGTACACTTTCTTCGCTGTATGAAGAAAAGAGTTCCATTGACTGATGACATGTTCTATATTTTTCTATGCTCCTTTTAGAGAGACAATAATGTTCTCCATGTCCTCTACAGTCTTGTAGTCCAGTTCACTGATCAAATTCTCAGCATCTATTGCAGTCTGTTGCATTAAATCAAATGTTGGGGCCAAAAAAAATTGAAATTCAATAAGATCTTGGATTCTCTTGGTGTTCTCTTCAAATGCCTTTCTCAAAATGAGAGCTAGGCTTGTCATTTCTCTGCTGAAATTGGTTGCAGATGTATTATTTATGTTAAACTAGGAAGATAGAGCTCTTATGTCTTCAGAAGTCTTAGATGACTTCTCTGTGATGTCTTGTACAAAGGTATCAAAATTTGAAGTCCCGGTCATCAGACTTCCTGCCACTTGTAACTGTTGTTGAAGTACCCTTATGTTGGTTGAGACCGTTACTTTTATTTCTTCAACCTGTTTGTGGAGAAATTCTATTCTCTTCTTCTCATAGTGATCAATGGAAATTGTCTCCGGATCGGTGACATCTTCTCCTATTGCTTCAGCCAAAATCTCCAATTGATCAATTACAGGTTCATCTTCATCTATGTCTGCATCCAGTACAAAGTTGTACAGGATGTTCTTTACACTTGTGAGGACCATGTCTTGTTTCCTCTTTGTCAGCTCCTTTAGTTGCCTTGTTGACATTTTGCTTATGTCAACCACAATCTCGCTAGCCTTGCTCTTCTTGGCTTCTGTGTCTGCTGCAAAGGATAACCTCCTCCTGCATGAGGACAAGCTTGGAACATCTACCTATTCCTTTTGTCTTGGCTCATGTACCTGTTGTTCTTGCTTTTCTTCATCCCCCGGTTTTTCCATCTCTTTCGGTATCGTTACCTATTCCTATACTTCCCCTTCCAGTTGTACTTCTACTTCTGGTTGTGCATCTTCATACAGTTGCACTTGCTCTTCTGGTGGGGCTTCTTCTTTGTGCTGCTCTTCAACTGTATGTAGATCACCCACAGCAATTTCTTCTTCACCATCTGTACTGTTGTAAGTAGTCATCTTGACCGATGACTCTCCCAGATTCACCTATTCACCAGATGTGAATTATTCCTTAGGAATTTCCTACTCACCGATTGTTGGTTCTTTACGAGTGGTGAATTGAACTGGTCATTCTTGTGATGTTTCAGGTTGATCTTGTGGACCTATTGCCTCGAGAGCACTGAAATCATATTGTTGCTAGAAATCTAGTGTCTCTTTGTAGACTTCATTCTCAGAACCATTTATTATTTTGGCAACCCTATTCTTTGTATCCAGATTCATGGATACTTCCTCCATTAGAAGTTTAATTTTGTTTTCACTGAGACCAAGTTGCACCTGTGACAATATCTCCTTAACAATTCTACAATTGGAGCCGAGACCAATTCTCCATTTAGTCATTAATCTTGTATTTAGTTCAGGAGGAAATTTAGACCTGTAGTTTGTTGGAGCCAGCCAGTCACAAGTTTGCGTGGGCAAATATTTATTATTTGGGCTCTGTTTCTATAATCAAAATCACTTTATTTTATATAGTGTGTTATAAAGTCACTTTATATCTTTTTTATAAAGTCACTTTATGTTTTAAAGTTACTTTATGTTATAAAAGTGATTTAGGTGAGCTTTTATCCCACATGGCTTAGTTTGGTGTGCTTGCACTCACTTCGAGGTTATAAAAAAAGAAAAGTACATCTCGGAAAAAGCACCATGAGATAATATTAAACAAAGAAAAGAATCATGGTTACAATTGTGACTGGTTATTTCTCGAGGAAAGAAACCCTTGGGCAAGATCTCGAGGAGTTGAACGCAAACCCAGCATCTCGAAATTGGTGAAGTCATCCAGATTTCACACTGGTATTCAGTAAGGTTAAAATAGTCAGTATTTTTCAGCACTTAGTTGTCATTTTCAGTATACAGGGATTTTTGATATTAGCCCAGGTTTTTATGGAGGAAAACTTCTACTAGCTCTCAGCATTGGTGGACAGAATAAGAGGTTTGAGTAATCTCTATTAGCTCTCAGCATTGGTGGACAGATTAAGGAGTTCGAACATTGGCAAGCATTGAAATACCCATACCCGATCCATGTCTACACACTGCCAGTATTCTATACCATAGACTGCAGGGACTAAGTTTATACAGGAGGCATTGGTTCTGAGTGTTACACGCCAGCAGTATTAATCGACAAACATTACCTTAAGTTGGGCGGCAGCAGCAAGTGCCTGAACCGCTTGGGTTATTGGCGACAGGATTGTGAGTGCTCTGTACACACGCTAGCAGTTCGAGCCTTCCTAGGCCGAGGAGAAACAAGGAGCCGTCAAGGGAAGAGGGGGGTGTAGAAGCGGCTCATCCCTCCGCGTAACTCCATGCATGTGAGCATTCGGTGGTATACCAGCGCGGTTAGCTCACAAACACTATATACAGGAGCCTCACACCGAAGTGAGTGGTGACCGGAGTTGCTAAGGGTAAAACGTAGGAGTGGCAACTCCACCATTTGTAGTCACCCACATTGACAGGGAGGAGATTATGTTGTGGATGCCAGCATAATAGTATCCACACTAGACCTTCCACAGGCGATTGCATTCCCAGTTAGCTGCATGCGGTGAAGTCACCCGTACTATCACCCCGAGTTGGAGGATTACCGATTGGTATTTTCCTGAGTTGTAATAGCAGTTTGGTTTTGTTGAAAATGGAATTGAAAACGTAAAATTGAATCTTTTGTCCATGTTATTTAGATTTGTGATTATTTGAAATATATTGTTGTACTTGGGAATATTGTATGTATATCTTGAATGCTCAATACTAGATTACATAACCCAACCAAAACAAGAACATCATCTATCCGTGACCACCGAAACAAATCCGGGTGAACAACCTTATACGAAACTATTTGGTGTGGGAAAGAAATCCGTTATTTATTAACAGGGACAAGTTCTATTACACCAATAAACTATAGAGATTATATTCAGGCAGTTTCAATCAGAAAAAATTAGTCGGGATTTACTTAGCATACTACAGTGGTATCAGGGCCAACGATCTTGCCAACCTAGTGGGCTTTTATCTACAGCTTGGGTAACGTTGTCCAGGCATGCATAGTAGACACCGAGTATATCATTTCAGTCATAACAGGGTTGAACAGGGACAATCTAAACCATCAGTACAAGTAGATATTGAGAACAGTCATACAGAGGAGGACGAGCATATTGTTTTTGAACAGGGCACTCGAGGTACAGGCATGGCAGATGAGGACAGAGAGGTCAGAGAAACAATGAGAGTTCTTCGCGATGGACAGGACCACATCGCTAATGTGTTACACCAGCTCACAGGGGTTATGCAGCAGTTGACAGTGGCAACCAATGTTGTCGAGATATTTGAATGTACCAGTTAATATGTTAATTAAGTGTTATGTTAGCCTCGGTCGTTAGTGACCGAGAGGTAAACAGTTGCATCACAATGTTTCGGTCGTGGCCCTTCAGGAAGTTTATAGACCCTCTCGAAGGATGGCCACGGATGAGATATTATGGTATTATCCTTATGATGTAAATGTACTTGCCAGTCTGGAATGATTAATGAAGACATCTATTATTCTCTATTCTGTGCTTATTACATTCCCTGTACTATGTCTGTGCAATACTAAGTTTACCCCAGCGGGCAAACAGCCAGGAGGCCCGAGAGCCATCATAGTGGTGGTAGTAGTGTAGCAGGGACACCCCGAGCTGCTAGAGCAGGCACTCGCACTACAGATAGGCCCCTTATGCCTACATTCACAGGGAATGATGCTGAGGAAGAGGTAGCCCAGCCCGAGGTAGCAGCCGGTCTTCTGGATAATGTTGTAGCCGCACATGACGAGTGGGAGATATTACCTGATAGAGTCAAGGCTGACTTGACCTTTGTTCAGTACATGGCACAGAGGACAAATCATGGCAAGGCATAGCAGGGCACAACAGGATAGGAGACCCAGGGGTCTGAACAGGGATCTAAAACATGCAATGAATAAATTGACCCTTCCTACTTTCAATGGCAGCGGTAAGACTTCCGCAAGAGCTTAGATTCACAAGCTAGATACCTTCCTGACCCTGAAACCCATGTCAGAGACGGAGGCGATTATGTTCGCAACCATGCATTTAGAGGGTGCAGCTTATGATTGGTGACATCATGGCCTCGTCACCCAAGATCATGGGTTGATTGCATCTTACAAGATCTTCAGCACTAAATTGATCACCCGCTTTGACCAGAAGGACATTGTGGTCTACTACAGGGAGTTAGCCCAGTTGAGACAGAGTGTATCATTGGACCACTATATCGATGAGTGTCAAAGGATATCCATCATGGTTCCGGATATGGCAAAGAAGAGGAAGGTAATGCTGTTTATTGAGGGACTACAAGACAAATTTAGAAGGCTGGTTAGAGCCCTCAAGCCAGACACACTGGATGACGCCATTAAGTTGGCACATGACTTGGACTCACCATCGTCCATCCTACAGCCACCGAAGAAAACCTTTAAGGGGTCTTCTTCCTTTCAGAGAAATAAAAATCAGAATAAGAGCACGCCACCTAGACTTGACTTCGAGACTCGGAATGAGTTGAGAAGGAAGAAATTGTGCTTTACATGCAGAGCCTTGGGCTCTGAATCACAGGTGCCTTGGGAAAGGCCAGGTACACTACATTGAGGTGATATCCGATGATGATTGTGAGCAGCAGGAGGGCAGCGATGATGAGAGCAGCGATGTGGAGGCTCAGGATGAGCATTCAGTCGAGAGGAAGAAGAGGGAGGTTCATTCGGGGCAGCCCTTATCAATTTAGCATCCCTCTCGAGTATTCCTGCCTGTCACTTTTTTCGTCTCAAGGGAGTGGTTAGGGGAAAGCAGTTCATTTGCCTTCTTGACACAGGTGCAACACATAATTTCATCAACGCTAGTTTGGTTTCCAAGAGAGAACTCCCGATAGATAGCATTTCGGAGTTTGAGGTCAAGGTGGCCGGGGGAGACTTGTTGAGTTGCACAGGGAGGATTTCAAGACTCCAGATTCACTTTGGAGATTATCTCCTAGCGGCAGATTTCTACATCATAGACTTGGATAGTCTTGACGCCATCCTAGGCATGCAGTGGCTACAGACCCTAGGGAGATATACCATCGATCACTAGTTGAAACAGTTAGAGTTTATGCAGGTTGATCAGTTGGTTACGCTTAAGGCCATGACAGATAGTGGACCACGAGTGGTTTCAGCTCACGGGATGGAGGCCATCATCAAACACAGCAACATGGAGTGGGCAGCCCAATGCTTCATATCCTCCAGACCCTCACTGGATTCAAGGCAGCAAATTCACATTGACATATAGGATGTGCTTAATAGGCACAAGTGGGTTTTTGAGGACATCCCTCCAAGTATACCTCCAAACAGGGGCCTTGAGCATATCATAGAGTTGGAGGGGGCCAAACCCGTAATCACCACTCCTTATCGTCATCCTAGGCACTACAAGGAGGAGATTGAGAAGAGGATTAAGGAGCTATTAGACATGGGGCACATCAAACCTAGTTCCAACCCTTTGCTTCTTCTGTAGTTTTGGTGAAGGAGGATGGCACTCTTCACATGTGTATTGATTACCGTGCACTGAATAAGAGAACCATCAAGAATAGGTACCCCATCCCCAGGATTGATGAGCTTCTAGATGAGTTACATGGGGCAGTTTATTTCTCGAAGATTGATCTTCGATTTGGGTATCATCAGATACATGTCCGAGATGAGGATGTCCATAAGACAGCTTTCAGATGCCACTACGGACACTACGAGTTTCTAGTGATGCCTTTTGGGCTCACTAACGCACCTGCCACTTTTCAGTCTTGCGTGAATCAAATTTTTAAAATGCAACTGCGCAAGAGCGTCCTGGTATTCTTTGATGACATCCTAGTCTTCAACAAGACATGGGCAAAGCACTTGCAACACTTGGATGAGGTTCTGAGCATCATGGAGAGCTAGTCTCTATTTACAAAAGAATCCATGTGCAAGTTCAGGTTCACTAAGATTCTCTATCTGGGGCATGTGATAGGTGCAAACGGAGTTATGGTGCACCAGGAGAAGATCCAAGCAATTTAGGATTGGCCACCACTGCGGAATGTATCAGATTTGAGAGGATTCCTTGGGCTATGTTCCTACTACAGGAGGTTTGTTAAGGGATTTTCTCAGACAGCAGCTCCCCTCGCCGATCTTACTCGGAAGGGAGCCTTCAGGTGGACAGATGAGGCTGAGGCAGTCTTCAACAGGCTCAAGACCGTCATGAGCACTTGTCCGGTTTTGGCTCTACCGGACTTCTCTCGCTCCTTTGTCTTAGAGTGTGACGCCTCGGGGAATGGAATTGGTGTAGTATTGATGCAGGACAAGCACCCCATAGCATTTGAGAGCAGGAAGCTCAAGGATAGTGAGAGGCTTTATTCCATTTATGACAAGGAGATGCTTGCCATTATGCACACCTTGGCTAAATTCAGACAGTATTTAGTGGGTGGCAAGTTCACAGTCAAAACAGACCACAATAGTTTGCGCTACTTCCTAGAGCAAGAGTTGAATAAGAGACAGCAAAAGTGGGTCAGTAAGATTCAGGCATATGATTTTGACGTCGAATATGTCAAGGGGAAGAATAACGTCGTGGCTAACACACTCTCCAGGAGACCTTCAGTAGCAGTTCATTATGTACTGTCAGAGATTTCCGCTGATTGGAAATCTCTTTTGCTGGTTGAGTATTCTAAGAATACTCAAGCTTGTCAGGTTTTGGACGGTCAGTTTCCAGATAGCAAGTACAGGGTGGTTGATGACATTATCCTTTATAAGGATAGGATCTACCTAGTGTCGGGTTCTAAGCTTAAGGCTAAGATATTAAGCGTTGTTCACGATGCGGCCACAACAGAACATCCAGGATTCTTCAAGACTTACAGGCAGGTCAGAGAGAGGTTCTCTTGGAAGGGCCTCAAGGATGACGTACTCCAACATGTCAAAGAGTATCAGACTTGTCAGCAGAACAAGTCAGAGCACGAGCATCCAGCAGGGTTATTGCAACCCCTTTCCATTCTGGCTCAGAAGTGGGAAGGTATATCGATAGATTTCATCACTGGTTTGCCGAGAGTGCAAGGCAGGGACAACATTTATGTGGTGGTCGACAAACTCACCAAGTTCGCTCACTTCTTTGCTATCACCGCAGATTGGTCAGCTTCACAAGTAGCAGAGTTGTTTTTTCACGAGGTCTTTAGATTGCATGGTCTCCCTAAGACCATTGTGAGCGACATGGACAACAAGTTCCTTAGCACCTTTTGGCAACAATTGTTCAAGTTGGCCGGCACTGAGCTAACTCCTACTACCAATTACCACCCGCAGACAGATGACCAGACAGAGATTGTAAACAGATGGGTGGAAGGCTACCTCCGGAATTATGTAGCGGGGCAGCAAAGAACATGGGTCCGATGGTTGTACTTGGGGGAGTTCTGCTACAACTCCACATGCCACATGACAATTGGCATGTCGCCATTTCGAGCTATCTATGGCAGTGAGCCACTTTCTTTCATAGATTTGGCTCTACAGGACAGCAGGGCCCCGATTGCGAGAGATTGGTTACAGGATCACCAGGATATACTCAAATCTCTCAAAGAGAACATTCAGAGGGCACAGAATCAACAGAAGTTGTATGTTGATCGGCACAGGATAGAGCGGAGCTTTGAGATAGGAGACATGGTTTATCGTCGCCTACAACCCTACAGATAGAGCTCACTGAAGCAGAGTGGGTCAGAGAAGCTCAAGCCTAGATTCTATGGTCACTTTTGCATCTCGAGGAGAGTTGGCAAGGTGGCTTACAAGCTAGAACTTCCATCAGACAGCAGGATCCACAATGTTTTTCACGTCTCTTGCCCCAAGAAGGCAATCGGACAGCAGATAGTGGTTTCAGATGGATTACCCCCACTGGATGAGGAGGGTAAACTGGTTTTAGTTCCAGTGGAGGTCATTGAGGTCAGGGAGAGGAAATTGTGGAATAGGGTTGTCCATGAGTACTTGATTCGGTGGAGGGACTTACCTTATGAGGATGCCACTTGGGAGGGTGAGTCGATCCTGCAACACCCGGCATTGAGATTGCTTGAGGGCAAGCAATCCCGAGAAGGGAGGACTGTAATGTCCCCTACCCAGCAATAGGCCATTTAGATGCCTAATTAGTCTATCTATCCATCCAGATAGACTAATGGCTTCGTTTCGGAGGATGCCAGCTAGTCACAAGTTTGCGTGAGCAAATATTTATTATTTGGGCTCTGTTTCTATAGTCAAAATCACTTTATTTTATAAAGTGTGTTATAAAGTCACTTTATGTTTTAAAGTTACTTTATGTTATAAAAGTGACTTAAGTGAGCTTTTATCCCACATAGCTTAGTTTGGTGTGCTTGCACTCACTTCGAGGTTATAAAAAAAGAAAAGTACATCTCGGAAAAAGCACCATGAGATAATATTAAACAAAGAAAAGAATCCTAGTTACAATTGTGACTGGTTATTTCTTGAGGATGGAAACCCTTGAGGAAGATCTCGAAGAGTTGGACGCAAACCCAACATCTCGAAATTGGCGGAATCATCCAGATTTCACACTGGTATTCAGTAAGGTTAAAATAGTCAGTATTTTTCAGCACTTAGTTGTCATTTTCAGTATACAGGGATTTTTGATATTAGCCCAGGTTTTTATGGAGGAAAACTTCTACTAGCTCTCAGCATTGGTGGACAAAATAAGAGGTTTGAGTAATCTCTATTAGCTCTCAGCATTGGTGGACAGATTAAGGAGTTCGAACATTGGCAAGCATTGAAATACCCATACCCGATCCATGTCTACACACTGCCAGTATTCTATACCACAGACTGTAGGGACTAAGTTTATACAGGAGGCATTGGTTCTGAGTGTTACACACCAGCAGTATTAATCGACAAACATTACCTTAAGTTGGGCGGCAGCAGCAAGTGCCTGAACCGCTTGGGTTATTGGCGACAGGATTGTGAGTGCTCTGTATGCACGCTGGCAGTCCGAGCCTTCCTAGGCCAAGGAGAAACAAGGAGCCATCAAGGGAAGACGGGTGTAGAAGCGGCTCATCCCTCTGCGTAACTCCATGCATGTGAGCATTCGGCGGTATACCAGCGCGGTTAGCTCACAAACGCTATATACAGGAGCCTCACACTGAAGTGAGTGGTGACCGGAGTTGCTAAGGGTAAAACGTAGGAGTGGCAACTCCACCATTTGCAGTCACCCGCATTGACAGGGAGGAGATTACGTTGTGGATGCCAGCATAATAGTATCCGCACCAGACCTTCCACAGGCGATTGCATTCCCAGTTAGCTGCATGCGGTGAAGTCACCCGCACTATCACCCTGAGCTGGAGGATTACCGGTTGGTATTTTCCTGAGTTGTAATAGCAGTTTGGTTTTGTTGAAAATGGAATTGAAAACATAAAATTGAATCTTCTGTCCATGTTATTTAAATTTGTGATTATTCGAAATATATTGCTGTACTTGGGACAACCACTGAAACAAATCCGGGTGAACAACCTTATGCGAAACTATTTGGTGTGGGAAAGAAATCCGTTATTTATCAGCAGGGGCAAGTTCTATTACACCAGTAAACTATAGAGATTATATTCAGGCAGTTTCAATCAGAAAAAATTAGCCGGGATTTACTTAGCATTCTACAAATTTCAGGAGTAATTGCAGTAGACACTGCTGGAAGGCAAAGAGATCAAATTAGCCATCCGACAAAACAGTCTGGCTCTCTTCTCAAAAAGGAGTGCTCCAAAAGCTCAACGATTCATTGCATGTCAATGCCAAGAATGGCTTTAGGGCAGAAGACACTCCAGAATCACATGTACTGGTGACCACAACAGAAAGCTAATTGTAAACACCACTGTGAATGGATGGGATAAATGTGATATTTAGTGGATAAAAATGTAGAGATGAATGTTCTAATGAATGATACCTGTAGAAATATGAGTAGACCACACCTTAGATCATCCTTACATGTACTTTCCATTGAAACAAGGTACATGACCAACCTCTCATGATTCTATGTGAAACCAAAGCAAATGTGACTTGCACAAAGTTTGTGTCATATTTTTAGGTTCTAATGAATCACTAGTACTACTCATGAAATATTCATCAATGTAGATTAAATTGAAACTAAGCAGATAAACCCAAATAAAACGTATCACAGAATCTGATGCACTGTAGAGGTACCACATTCATAAAAACGAAAGATCTAGAAGTTGCATTTAAAATGGTTCACAGGGCACAACACTTGCTGAAGGTTTTATCAATGGAAACCAAGCTAAGAGGGTTTGAATGTGGAAATAACTATATGATTATGGATAAGCACACTTGAGCCGAAACCATATGGGATCATTGACCTCCTGAATTATAATGCTTCACCCCTATGAGCGTCTACAAGATACAAGAAGTGCCAAGAGGACCTTTCATGCTCATTAAAGATCAACCGCTACTCATGAAAAATGGGTCGATGTGGATTTACTTGATGCAAAGAAGTACCATTGGATGTGATCTCTAACTTAGAATAGGATAATAAATTGAGGTTCGCTGTATAAATACTGCATTAGTCAAAACAGAATGACCTAAAGATTCAATGGTTTTCTAGAAAATGCCTGAGATAAAACATTTTTAACTTAGAAATTCATATTCTGCACTTAAGAGTGGTGATTTCCCTGCATTGTTAAAAATTCATAAGCTATAAAATTAAAAATGAATAGACTTGATAAGAAGTAAAATGCTTGGAATCTCAACATTGCAGATAGTCCTTACTTTTCTCCTCAAAACACGAACTGTCCCATCTGTATCTGTTACATTATCCAGACATGTGAGAGCAACCTTAAGAAGATCTGGAATACATGATTGAACTGGTGGCGAGAGGTTTTGAAATGCATCTGCAGTAATGTCAGGGGATCTTGAATCCAATGGAAGAAAAGACAGTTTGGTTAGTTCCCTTAGAGATTCACCATACCGACCACTTCTGGCAAATTTGTGAACAGCTAAAATAGCCTCAAGTTGCCGCAATGTTGTTTGTTGCTCTGCAATTTGGTCCCTTTCTTGGGTGCTGCCATTCAAAAAATCAGATGTAAGAGTGAAGTTGAATATGGGATCATACTTATGTTTCAATAGCAGAGTGAGACTTTGGAAAATTAAATCCCATAAGAAAAATCAAGACACTCAGTTCAAGTGGTTGAGATGCAATAATCATTGGGAAACTATTAAATGCATGACCCAGAATTAGAAATATTATGAACGTCTTTTAATAAGACAAGATTTTTATTAAAGAATTAAAACATATATATACTAAGCATATCACAAAACTGAAACCATTGTGCTCATTAACTTCTAATGTACAAAACATGAAGTAGGGCTTCACTAGGAAGCCATTTTAAACATGCATAAGGCATTATCTAGTCTATTGCGGAGCTATAAAGCATGAATAATAAATAAAATACAGTACAAAAGACTAATGTTCTGAAGGGTTCGATCTTGGTACTTATTGAGAAACACAGGTGAGACATAGGTGAGGCATCATTCTTTGAGCCACTACAGGTGAGTAGAAAAATAGAAATTGAACTGGCCTAAGGTCAACACGAATTAAATAGAAGATGGCCAATAACCTCATCCACAGTTTTCCAAGCCAAAAGTTACCATCCCAATGAATAAAGAATAAAAACATAAAGAAGCAAATTAGGAACTTTATGGAACAAAGTATGAACTCTATTCTGAATACTTTTGAGGTTCTACCCATCCCCAAAAGGATATAAGCTTCAACAATCAATAAGTGGAAAAACTTTGTGGAGAAATGAGGATTGAAGACATGCACATTTTGCTATGCTCTTTTAAACGGTAAATACCAACAATCCATGGACTCTGGTTCACGGATAGAACTGTACTGTTAATGGAAAACTGGAAAAAAGGGTTTAACCTACAGATGATCAATCCTTTGTCATGCCATCCTGGGTAAAACTATTCACAAATTCCAACAAAATTTTGTGACTATAGGGAATTGTAGTAAGATTCTGATCTGACCATTTGCCAAAACCTCACTGTACAAATGCAAATTTGATCTAGGCTCTGGTCACAATAATATCTGCAAGTATCTTCAACTTCTTGGGTCCCACTTATAGCAGAGTCATCAGATCGCTTGTTCCAATTAATGTGGTTTTCCAACATTTTTCACAAGCCTTGAGGTAGCAAATTAATGATAATAATAAGTCCACTTTCTCAATGTTCCCACAAGATGGTAACAGGAATTGCACAACATGCTGCAAATTAGAGCCATACCTCTACTTGTACAGTATTTGGGAATCCCCAAACTTGAAGCCAAGAAGCAAAACAGAACTAATTGGTGTGAAACCATGGTACTGGTTATAGAAAATCTCTGTGCTGGACAAATCAATGGTTAATAGTAGTGGAGCGTATCCAATGAATCCAATCATCACTCAAAATTTTGCCTGTACACTGAATACGGTTTTAACCAGAATGCTCTACATTATTCCATGCATACTTCAAAAATATCTTTGCTAAAAATTTATTTGTTGTCATGAGAAAGATCTTGATGCAAATCCATAGAAGAGATAGCCACACAAATAAGGGTGCTGAAAATCAAGCTTTCTCTGGTACATAGATAAATACAAACATAAAGGTATCTTTTCTAGGCTAAGTAGCCCATGCGCTCCCTGGAGCAGTGGATGCAGATGCTGATTCGCAGGGAAGCGGGTGTGTAATGTCCCTTGTCGGGACCTTACGTAAATTTCACATTTAAGTCCTTTCTTAATTATAGATGAAATACTTATATTTCATCAATAATAGATTTGTTCATTTATGATTAATTTCCTTGTTAATTTATATCTTGATATATCATATATATATTTTGATTATCATTTATCTTTAATATTTCCTAGTATTTCTGAAATATCTTTCTAAGAATCAACCTGCAAGAAAGACGTTAGTAACAATAATATGGAAACATGAGTATGAATAGAAAGCTAACTAATTAATTATCTACCCCAACTAATTAACCCCTCCAAAAGAAAGTCTACCAGGTTGGGCGCATAAACCTTTATAAGAACCCTTGTGTCCTTGATTAAATCTTGCCATCGTCCTCTGGAGCGCATCCTTAGGGACTTCCTGAGCAAAGTCTACCAGGTCGGACGCATTAACCTTTATCAGGACCCTTTTTGTCCTTGATTTAATCTTGCCGTCATCCTCTGGAGCGCATCACTCGGGGCTTATAGGCTGACCATAGGTCCATTCCTCTTCTTGGAAGAGCTTTCCTCTATCCAAGGCTTAGTACATATGCATATGTGGGTCATCAGTGTACATTGGCTTAGTGGAGGTTTTAATCTCCCTTGAGAGCTCTCTTTATTATTACTTTTGATAAGAAAATTACATTGTCAATACTATCATTAATGAGTTATTACTTACAAACTTGAAATAACATTATTTATGAAATTATTCTCTATTGAATATTATATACATTGCGAATGATTAACTTGGTCATATATATATATATATATATATATATATTATATTATATTAAATCTGAATCATTAAAAGAATCTGAAATGTTTATATATATTTATATATATATATATATATAATTTAAAGTACTTACTTATTACTGTCGATTTTCCCAATGCGCTGATTGCCTTTTCTCTTTCCTGTTTTCTCCCTGCTTTCTTCTTAAATTCTAAGTATTGCCCCTGAGTATGGTCTCCCATATTCAGCGGCACTTCCTTGATGTATATATAGCAGCGATCATTCTATATTGTGAAATATTCTGCGTACGTTGTGTATGGAATTCTGGTTGCAGTGCTTACCTATATTTGTCATTTCTTCCACCGTAATCTAACCCCCAATGGAGTCTATAATCTCATGGTAGCATATATATGTTGCAGTGTATAATATATCCCCCCTTTTCCCTTATTCGATAGCAACCTCCAATTATATCCTCTTCTTGTCAGAGATCGCACCCTTTCATAAATGGTTTGTTATTTCATTAGATTGCATGTATATGCTAATTACTGTCAATGTTTACTGTTTGTAATTGCACCACACTTAACGTGATTCCTCAAACTCTAAATCTAATCACACCCTTCCAATAATTATGTTTTATGATTCCTCATACCGCTGGCTTTGTTATTCAATGATTAATCAAAGTTGATTGGCGGCCACTAATATTGTTTCTTATTATTAACATTGCTAATATTGAATTGTTGAATGTCTAGTAGACTCACACCATTACCATCATGAATATCTATTTGGCAATATAAATCGTTATCTAGAATGATCGATATTATCTGTAACCTGTTATGAATGGTTTTGCCGTCAATATCATCCCTTGTGCCGTGTCTTCCATCTGTCCACTATGCTATTGTCGACATTCGCAAATTATTTCTTCTCATTGTTATGAACAATATTCAGCCTTCGCCATTCATACAGTTTTGACTCTTCAATCATTCCGATCATGAGTGTTTAGACGACGATAAGGTAAGCATCTCATAAATTACCTTTCATTTTTTATATTGATAAATAGTATTCGCTTATATATTTATTAAATATAAATGACTTAGTTATTTATAAATACTATTGGTTTATATAAGAAATTAAATATATTTATATATATATTGAGCCAGTTATATATGCATAAAAAAAAATATTTATGTTGTACATATATCTCTCATGATAGATATACATATATTGAAGGTTAGTTATTACTATCTATATTATTAATATTAAGAATCAATATTATATTATTAATATTTAAGAATTTGATCAATATTATTTTATCAATATTAATAATTGATCATGATATATTATATATTATTTTTAATAACAAATTATAAATATAATATTCATTTAATATATAATATTATTTATTTATTAATAATAAGTTTTTAATTCATTTATAACATTATATTATACATATTAATAATATAATGAATTAATGATAATTATATTTATTATTTTTGTTTACTAACTTATTATAATTTATAATTAATTTCTGGTCAAGGAAGGGGACATTACAGGGTGTTGATGCGGAGGCCCTGTGGTGCACAAAGGAAGCACATCCTGGGCCCCCGGATGCCTGTGGATGCATGGTAATGCTTGTGGATGTGTGGTAACGCATCCACAAGGCCTCCGGGTGCTCAGGATGCGCTTCCTGCGTGCATCCACAAGGCCTCCATGAGCATTCCTGGGGCTTCCGCGCCTGGAGACGTCAATTTTGACGTTAATTTGAAAAAAAAAACTTAAAGCACCATAAACATGTGCTTTATAACATTTTTTTATCTTTTTTCTTGCCCTAAACCCTAAAACAGCCCTAATAGAAGCCATTCAATCTTTTTTCATCTCATTTTGTTTGCAGCTAGGCTCTCTTCTCATTCGGTCTTCATTTTGGCATTTGGAAGACAAGGTGATTATTTTCGATGAGGATCATTCGTGAGGTGCCAGATAGCTTCCATAAAGGAGATCTAAGCATCTAAAGTAAGCATTTGATCCCATTCTTGAGTCATTTAATGAATTTTTTTGAGATTTTGATGAATTTGTTCAAGTTTGGAAAGAAATTTTTCAAATTTTTTTCTTTTTTTTTTAAAGAAATAAAGGAACAAGTTTAGCTATCTATTTTAATATTTTTGTATCTTTTTTTTGCACTTGTATGCTTGATGTTCATAGTTTTTTTCTAATTTAAATTTATTAATTTCTTATAATAGCAAGAAATTAGATTGTATTGTGCAAGAATAGCTGTCAGCGGTAGTCAAAGTTCAATGGGAGGGCAAGGAGCCGATAGATTCAAAATTGATGTAGGATCTCCTTTATGGAAACATACCACAAGAATATAACAAGTTTCAAGGGGTGGCTCATATCTTTGGAAGTCTGATGTATGTGATAGTAAAAAACGAGTGTAACACCGGCACTAGGGTATGTTGGGACGCCAGGATGAGTTTCCGGGACAAGGGGACAAAGGGCATCAATTTTGGGACGGCCGGGGGGGAGGGGTACATATAGAACTTAAAATGCTAGTTATTAAATGATGTTTCAATATAACATACCAAATTGAAATACTTGAACATAGTAAAATTGCAACACGAACCAGAACCATTGAACATTCAACATAGTAACATAGTACATACCCAATAGTAACATTCAAAAATCAAAATTCAAATAGAAATTCAAGTGCCCGTCCTGGCGGCGACGTGCTTGTGGAATGGAGGTGGGGGTACTCAAGTACTCCAAGTACCCAATGCAGGGACATCTCGGGGTTGAGCACTTTGAGGTTTTGGGGAGGGGGGGTGTGAGTCCCCGGGTTTCACTATAAAAAACCATTCCATAGCTCATATTCTCAGGTCAAACTTCATTTTATGGGCCCTTCCGGTAAACAAATGGGAATGTGCAAAGGCAAAGATCGGAAGGGGATGTCTAATGCAAAAATAGCAAGATATATAAAAGAACAAGAGGTTGATAAATTGGTTAGAAGATCAAAACAAACTATCAACCTCCATCTAAAAAGAAAAAAAATGCAATTACCCATTGAACCAGTTGTATCCTCCAAACATCCATTCTTGCAAGTACCTGTACCGCAAGAGGAAGAGGAAGAAGTAGAAATTACCGCCCACAAAAGAGGTCCATTGGACACGGCATTTAAAATGGAGGCAAGGGAGCTTGTTGATCAAGCCATTGCACGTTGCCTATATGCTAATGGTCTTCCTTTCAACTTGGGGAGATCACCATATTGGAAGGAGATGGTGGCAGCCATCAATAAAGCACCATCTGATTACACAAGTCCTGGGTATGAAAAGGTGTGTACCACCCTATTGCAAAAAGAGGGGACTTCTATAGAGAGATCTCTTCAACCAAATAGAAATTCTTGGAAAACTTAGGGTGTTTATATTGTTTCCAATGGATGGAAAGATACAACAAACCGTCCATTGATTAATGTGATTGCAGTGTCCCCCAAAGGGCCAATATGTTTGAAGGCAATTGATTGTGAAGGGGAAGTGAAAGATGCACAATTCATTTCCAGAATTCTCATTGAGGCCATAGAGATGGAGGTTAGTGAGAATATGGTGCAGGTAATCACGGACAATGCAAAAAATTGTAGGGGTGCAAGTGCTTTGGTTGAGGGCAGATATGACCACATTTTTTGGACACCATGCACTCTACACTCCCTGAATTTGGTGATGCGGCAAGTTGACACCCAAATAGATTGAGTTCACCAAATATACCAAGAGGGGGAGGAGATCTAGATGTTTGTGACGAACCACCAAATGTCACAATCGATATTCATATCTTTCTCCAAATTGGAGTTGTTGAAGTTAAAGTGTAATTACTAAATTTAATTTTAATAAATTTTATGTCATGTTCAATTATCAATTTGTATATAAATTTGCTTAATATAATACTATTTATTGACATATTGTTATTAACTTACTTAGGTTGTTGAGACCCAATTTGGTTCTCATACTATTGTTATGAGACGACTTGTCAAGGTGCAAGAGGCATTGAGCCAAATGGTTATTTCTACCCAGTGGAGTATATGGAAGGTTGTGAATTTAGAGAGGGCCCAAAAGGTCAAGGCATTGGTCTTGAATGACAATTGGTGGGCTCGTGTGCAATATGTATTGGATTTCACCCAGCCTATCATGGCTATGCTCTGTCATGTCCCTCTATTTGAAGGCACTCAACGATATCTTGTTTTGTAGAATCTCTAAAAGACGAAATGACAATAATATAATTCAATTAGAACTTTAACATAAAAGGATGAGAACAATATAATTAATGCATTATATAATTTACAATAATATATTATTAAAATAATAATATATTATTAAAATAATAATATATTATTAATATAATAATATATTAATTAATATAATATTGAAATAATATAAAATATAATACAATAATAATATTGAATATATAATAATCAAAATATTAAAGATGATATATCGAATATTAATATTATTATAATATAAGATAATAATATATGTATCAATATATATTTTATAATATATATAATAATAATCTAAAATATATATTAATCAAATATTTCATAAGATAAATCTAAATATAATATTCAAACACTCATGAATATCTAAACTAAAGGAACTCTACTCCTAAAGATGCGACCTTGGAGGAGAGTATTTATGAACAGAGCCGAAGGAAGATCAAAGAGGATTAGGGAGGAGCGAATAGGATTTGAGAGAAGAATACAAGTAGAAATTCGCACCCACCCCCACAAATGGGTGTTTTCATATGCTTCTTTGGAGACATAAAACAGACAATATCGTTCATCATAAACATTACAATGACGGGTTTAAGCATTGACCTAAGACGTAAGCAATATATCTCAACATCATCGAGCAGAATAAGTATATATCGGTGAGGAATATATCGAAGTACATAAGGGGCCAATCACTGCAGTTCGCACCATAATTAAAAGAACCAAACAGCATTCAAAGGGAGTCTTCAACGACAAGGAAGATAAATAAGATGAAACAAAGTCTTCCATCGTTAAAGGATTTGGCAACGGTTAATACTACAGGCAAGTAAGATATGGATATTTTATTCAAGTTGGAATTGTTATAGATAATTCCTACAAGGGAAAGGGCAGCATTACTTTCAAGAGGTGATAGCTCCAGATTGGTTATCACTGCATATCAAGGATCAAACAAGAGTGATTGAGCATCATTTGATAGAATATCTAAGTGCAATCAAGTTCAGACATTAGCGACGCCTTGGACTCACAACCCACACCGAAGTGATAGGATACTATCAGAGTTCGGTACATCAATTGGCACAAAGAGTACTCATAGTGCAGAAGACATATTCAGATCATCAGCATACATACAACATCAATATATTGAGAGTCTCATCGGCTTGTTCAAAGAGACAATATCATACTCCTAGAGAATGCATTCGAGAGATACACTCAATTTTAGAACATATTTGAGACATTTGCATTTCATCAGAAGATAGGGAAAATCCTATCCATCTTGTGATTGCGTAATAATGATCAATGACTTGTAATTGAACCGTGGATTTGTATTTCCTAATGCAAATATCTATTCATTAGGAATATTACAATGAATAAGGAATTATGAAAATATATTTGGTACTAATCATATAGGTCAGAAATGCCTGATTAAAAATTATTCTTTATATTGATCAATAGGAGATTATATCAATAGAGGGAGTACCAATTATTTGGAAGAGTCAAAGAATATATATTGCTAGAAAACATCTATGAGTAGAATATAGTTACATAATATTATGTTTGAACTCTATAAAGGATTAAAGAACCACTATATGGTCAACCTCAGTAGGGGACATTACTACTTGAAGAGAGATCTCTTATAGAAAATAAACATATAAGAGGGAGATCAAACATACTCACTCAGGGAGGTTGAGAAAGAAATGTAAAATATGGAGCATGGAATGGTATGTAAGATATATGAATATATAAAATAAGGTACTCATGGAATATGGAGAAAGTGCAATCCTAACACTAATTGAGAATTATCGGTAAATTAATTATGTCCATAGCCTTGGGACATTACATGCTACGATACAACAGGAGAATGACTCAATAGAATGTGAAAATTGCAATACAACATGAGAATGACTCAATAGAATGTGAAACCTTATGCAATAAGGTGGAAACAACCATTCATCATCATTGGGAAAAGATGACCACCCCATTGCACCTCCTTGCATATGCCTTATATCTGAGGTACTATAGCATGGAAGTACTTGGTATGCTAGATAGAGTAGCACCGTATGCACATGAAGAAGTTGCTAATGGGTGCAAGAAAGCGTTTGAAAAACTCTTCCAAGATGAAGAAGTGCACAAAAAAGGACAAAATTTGGCTTGTATGCCTCGGGAAGAGATTTTACTCCAACAGCAATATTGGACCAATACGACATGGAAGCTATCACATGGTGGTACCTCTATGGTCAACCATTTAAGTATCTACAGCCTTTTGCAATCAAGGTCCTCTCACAAGTAAAATTTATTTTGTTTTTTGTTTACCACTTGTATTCTACAATTTAGTACTTAACATTCATTAATTTGCTTTACATTTTTATGTTTAATTTTGTGAACACTGTCCAGGTTGCAAGTTCTTTTGTTGCTGAACAGAATTGGAGTACATACTCCTTTATCCACTCAATGAAGCATAACTGGTTGGCTCAAAAAAAGCTGAAGACTTGGTTTACATTCATACCAACTTGAGTCTTTTGTAACGTAAGGAGGAACACTACAAGGATGGGGCAGCCAAGCTTTGGAATGTAGCCCCTGAGAGTGCCAACTTGGATGCAACCGTTGAGGATCTTACTAGACTCACTACAAATTATGATGATGATGATGATAACATCACAACACATGGTGCATCTAGTACTAGTGGAACCGCTTTTGGTTCAAATGATCTTGAACTTGCAGCAATTGGAGATGATGAGGATTTTTTTGAGAATCTTTATGATTCTAATTAGTGAACATTGAATCTTGATTGATAAACATTGAATCATGAACTGCATTTTGATTTTTTAATTGTAATGATTTTCTTATTTGCATTGGAATCATGAAAATAGACATATATGATATGGCTTATTAGTTATTTGAATATTTGCGAACTATTAAATGGCATTAATATTTATCTTGATCAATGATGACATATCATACTATCAAATGATTAAATTTTGGATATTTCTTGCATTTCTTTACATTATATATATTATATATATAAACGTATCCAAAACCCCCCAAAAAAAATTGTGCATTCGCATACCCGATTCCCACACCCGAATCGGTAACTTAGATTCTAGGTCATCACCAAACAAGATATCAATTTGGCGCACAAGATCCCCTTGTGAACATCATGATCAGTGGAATTTACCATACTCAAATTAGTCCACTTATTCCTACACTAAATACTATTTACATCAAAATTCTCCATAGGGTTCCAAACATACTACAAATACGTCTTTGTTGAAAACACATTTGTTGCCATGATAAATGTCTTGATGCCAATCTAGAGTAGCAGCACAAAGAAGGATGCTGGCAATAAAACTTTATCTGGCACATAGATAAAGATAGATAAGATACGATAAATTTATTAATGTCCAACGAAAAGACCACAAAGAGAGTCCAAGGGACTATCGAGACAAAGCAGAAGGCTAGCCCAAAGTAGGAAATCCAAACAGTTCTCGAGGAGAGAAAACAAAACAACTAAAGCAAAAAACAACAAACAACCCACTAACGGCTCTGAGCAGTCGAGAAAAAAGCCAAAACCAAAGGATAGGCGATTGGGTGAGAAGGGACCCCAAGCCATCTCTGAAGACCTCTAGAAGATGAAGAAGAAGACCGCTGCTAAGTGGAACTCCTGCGAGGCCTCACAGATCTAGCATGGCCAGAGGAGGAGGTGAGCTGCCATTTGGCACCATGTGTAGGGGAAACCACCATGAAGAAAGAGGTGATGGGCTGACCAAGTGTTGTCTCGTGGGGCGTTGATGCTTTAGAGACTAGTCCCGAAGTCTCAAGGCCTCCTAGAGATAAAGTGCAAGGCACCTCTGGTCGATGTACCTAAAGGAGGAGAGAGACTGAGTCTCCCTGAACAAGCAGTAGAATCTCCCTCTAATCTCGTAGTAGATAGGACAACGGAAAATAAAATGCGTCTCCGTCTCAGCCTCACCCATGCTACAAAGCTAGAAAATCCTGTCCTCCCTAACCATCTGATGGTTGGTTTGAATGCAAAGCCGACGTGATCCCACTTTGGCGGAGCCAAGGGAGATGTGAAGTGCATGTGACTAGTGGTGGGAAAGGTAAGGACAGACAATGATCCCATCTCGTAACTTGAGAAAGTGCTCAGCGTAGAAAGCCATATTTGGCGAAGCCGCCCATTGGGATTAACCGAAGTAGTGTGGATATACTCCCTATAAATGTCCATTCTCATGTACATATTCAGCTCCTGCCAAGACGGAAGGAGATTAAAGGGGCATCCAGTGAGAACCGAAAAGGAGGAAGACGATCAATCTTGATCCCGATCAAACCCAGGAGAGCTGAAGCTTGAGCAAACAAACATTGAGCCTGCCCGAGGAGACGGAAACTGCAATGGCCTCCGAGGAGCAATAAGCAATGTAGGAATATCTGTGAGGCCCCCCAAAGGAGTCTGCAAAGCACCGGAGGCAATGCAAGAACCAAACCAAGTCAAAGACGGTACCAAGTCTAAAAGGTTGGGTACCAAACTCAGAAAACTCAGTAAGGACAATACTATGAGGGGTAGACTATTTGCATCTGATGATGCGCTGAAGGAGGGTTTGGACCGGCTCAACCAAGGCCCAATTCAACTCAAGCAGGGAGGGCCCCCAAACAATCGATCCATAGAGCACTGTTGGTCTAATCATAGCATCCATAAGAGTCATTTTGGGCATGGTGTCTTGAAAGTGATGCCGGAAACATTGTCTCTCCAAAAGGGCCAAAGAACCATACCCTTTGTTGATGCGAAGCTGAAGGGTCGGTCTCATGCTGAAACGAGGGCCCAAGAATCTGATCCCCAGATATGTGTACATAGAGATCTCAACCTCAACCCCCTGGAAAAAGAAGAGGAGATGAGAGGTCTTAAGACTATTGAAAACCATCACCTCAATCTTACCCAAGTTAACTATGAATTGTTGTGAGTCACAGAAAGAAGCAAGGCCATCAAGAAGTCTTTGCAAGCCCTTAAGAGAGGAAGCCAGGAGGACTACATCATCTGCAAACAGCAAGATAGAAATCAAAACCTAGTGCAAGGAACAACTATCCCCTAAAAGCGAGTGCTCCTAAAGAAACGTCTCCATCTCATCAATATAAAGCCCAAACAAGGCAGGGGACAGTGGGCAACCCTGCTTCACCCCGATGGTGCTCTAGATGAAGTCTAAAACCCCATGAGGGGTCTTAATGCAACCAACAACCATCTCATAGAGTCTCATGATGGCAGTCGAGAAAGTCTCAGAAATACCAAAGTTGTGAAGTCTCTAGAAAAGGGCCATCCTAAGCACAAAATCAAAAGCTTTGCGAGAATCCACAACACAGCTATAAACATTCGAGGAGCAATGTTGAGCCTCGATAATAGCCCTGAGAGTCAAAATGTGGTCCATTGTCTACTAGCCCAATTTGCAACCAGCCTGCCCTCTAGCCCGAACATGACGTTGATCCAACGCCCGAGAGACAATAGTGTGCAAAACTGTAGCATACAATTTACAGAAAGTATGCCCAACCATGATAGTCCTGTAGTTGTTGAGATCTAAGACGGGGCCAATCTTATGTATCAGATGGATGATATGGAGCGACCAAGAGGGAGGGTACCCCGTGCAAACCACTCTATTGAAAAGATCAATGAGGAAAGAGTCTAACATTGTGATGTCATGCTTAAAGAGTTTCGCTTGAAACCCTTCCTCATCTGCAACCTTGCTACTGTTCATGGACCTAATAGCCTCTCTGATGTTGGTGTAGGTGAAAAGATGGTAGTGGGGGGAGAGGTGACAAGGATGGATGGCTGACCGGGGATATCATAAAGAGTAGAGGTGGAGGTGTGTGAGACCAGTGAGTTCTGATCCAAAGCGGGGGAGAGGGGAACGAGGAGGAAAAAGGGTGTGCCAGAAGGCCTCGAGGGAATGCATGAGCAAGGCACGAAGGATTCTACTACGTTGCGTGATGAAGATGTGTTTCTTGTGGTGGAGGAATTGGCAGTAGGAGTGTTTCAGCTGGGTGAAGGAAGTTAGGTGAAGGGTGGAAGTAGTGCGCAAAGTGCGGTGGAAGGACTTGCAATCATCATCGTACCACCTATTCATAGGGAAGGTGTTCTTACGCTTGGGGAGAGGGATCAACGAAGTGTTTTGGTGAGGAAAAGAGAGAAGGGCAGCCTCCCAAATAGAAGTGGAGAGGCGTCAAACATAGTGGAGGTGCATTGGAGGGTGGAGAAAGAATCCGAAGGGAGGAGCTATCTGAGGTGAAGGGTGAAGAGGTTCTGGTCTCCATTGTCAAAGCAAAGGGAGGTACGAGGGGTGGCAAAAAGGAGGAGGGATGGAGGGGAAGGGGACGCACGGAGGGTAAGGCTGAGAAGAGCATGGTCGGCTAGGGGAAGGGGGTGATGGAGAAATGGCTGATGGAAGGGATGGACGGACTGGAGAGAGCATAGTCCACAATGCTCACATCCCCAACATGAGGCCAGAAAGTGAACACTTTGGAGTCGGGAAAACAAGGAAGACCATTTAGAATCACCAAGTCCAAGGACTCACACAACTAGAGCAAATGGCGGTAGTCCATCATGAGGGGCCCCAACAAGTCGTTGGAGGATCTCTAAAAACCCAAGGAAGACGGATCTGTCTCGATAGTGCACATCAATTCTACCACCCAGTTGTGGATAGGGGTCTGCATGTCCCTAGTCTGTGCATTGAAATCCCCAATAATGATAATGTACCCCACTACAAACAACTGGGCTATGATGTCAAGTTCATGCAGACGTCCCCCTCCTTCCCATCATGTATAGCATAGAATGAAGATGCCAGAGGAAAGTAACGCACAACAATGAAAATGTCCCTGAGGTGCGTTGCCACTTGGCCAACATGTACCCACATAAATCTGGCGGAATTGTCTAAGTAAACAACATATGTCACACTCTAAAGCCAGTTCCTGACTAGGCAAGCAACCCCACCGAACCCCCTAACACCCCTAGAGCTCCGAACCTCATCCCTAAAAGATGAAAACCAATGATAGCTGGAAGAGAACGAGTCAGGCTCTCATGAGACTCATAACAAGAAGATCAGCTAAATCAATAGCGTCATGAAGTAAACCCAGCATGGACCAAAGTGTCCCATTATCGTTCCAGCAGTTGACATGCAAGGAACCACCCCTATGTTCCTCCATGCCCAACCATGCCTATGACTGTTGCAGCTACTGACCCAGGTTCTCAACTCGGGGGGAAGGAATCCTAAATGACTGTTTTCAGATTCCAAATAACTGCCCACTTCCCTTCACGTCTAACAGCAGCAACAAGATCTCTATAATGTTTCAGTTAAGCCACTTGGGATTTTGTGAGGTCTTCATCTAGAAAGACCTTTGAAAGCAAAGAGAACAACTTCCTCTTGGCTTTGAGAGCCCAAAGCCTATCCATTGTGGCAAGAAAACAGAGGAACAAAGTCAATTCATAGCCCACCCAAGCTTTGTCCAAGGTAATGTTGTTGAGTTCGATTTGTTCCTTGAGAAAGGCATATCCTGTAGACATCGGATCAGTAGTAATAGCTGGTAAACCGCGGACTTTGAGATTCGATTCACGCATTCTCCTAGTTCACTCTCCAATGAGCTTGGATTGAACAAGTTTTTCCACTCCAGTGAGAGATGGAGCACTGTTGTTGCAAATTGAGGCCCAACTTTTAATCTGTTTATCTGTCTCACACTTAAGTGAGCCCTATAAGGTAAGAAGTTCAGAATGTTTATTCTTCAGTTCAAGGATGTCGTCTTTGATTGTGGAGTGTACAGTGTTGGAATGAAGAAGTTTTCCAAGGTATGTATTTTCATCCAAACTACGCAGGCCTTGTCAGAGATTTCTTGCAGTGAGAGTTTCAGAGAATTGTTTTCAGATTCAAGCCTCCCAACACAGTCGATCAGATCTAGAAGAGAGGCATTGTCAGATTTTCGCTGGTATGTGTGGAGTGACAGAGGGCGGGGGATCATCTGTATTTTTCAGGGTATTACGCAAAGAAGAGCCCACAGAGAACACCCCAGCCAGTCTGAAGAAATGGAGGCACTACGAAGAAGAAATGCGCACATTAATACACAGGAAAAGCCAGACCGAAGAGGACATCCCAGACAACCTACAGAGAGCACAGTCACACAAAGCCCAAACCGAACACCCAAGTCGTAGGAAGAAGAGGCCACAAAGAGCAAAGTCATCACAAAATACACCCCCTTCAACCTGAAAAGAACATAACAGAACAGGATGAACGCAAACGCAGAGAGCAAACCCTCAATGGAGTCGAAGATTCCAAAAAACCACGACCGGAAAGAAGGAAGAAGAACCGAAGCGAAGCAAAAGAGGGTAGACAAAACCGCGCGAGAAAATTGAATGCGAGGGCACAGCCAGACGCGGACAAGCCAGACGATCATAAACTTAGAACCTTTGTGAGAGAAGAGAGAAGAAAGAAACCCTACGCAACAGAGCCTCCACATTCAATCCTTCACGTCAGACTTTGTGGAAAGAAAATCCAGTCAAATACTTCGCGCCAGATCTACAGTTCTTGAAGATTCCCGAAAACTTTCGCATCAGATCGTGAGAACATTTCATTCCAGTCAGATCATCAGATTGTGAGACAATGAGACAATTTTCACATTAGATTGTGAGAAACATTTGCTTGCTCCGGGAAAATCCATTTGCGTGATCTAGGGAAATTCATTTGCGTAGTCCAAGAAGATTCATTTGTGTGATCCAAGAAAATTCGGGTGGTCCAGGCAAGTTTGTGCGGTGAAAGAATTTATTTTTTTTGTAGGTCACCATTAACAAAGACATGAATTTTGTGCATAAGATCTCCCTATGGACACCAGCATCAATGAGTTTTACCATCACTCCAATTAGTCCATAGTTCCTCAGGAAACTAGTATATACTTTTGTAGGTCACCATTAACAAAAGACATGAATTTTGTAGGTCACCATTAACAAAGACCAGAAATAAAAGTATATTTTTTTGTAGGTCATCATTAACAAAGACATGAATTTTGTGAATAAGATCTCCCTTGTGGACACCCTAATCAATGGGTTTTACCATCACTCCAACTAATCTACCAGTCCCTCAGGAAACTAGTAATCAATTGAGTATTATATTATCGAGATGTAGATTCCAAATCTTGTTATGTTCAGTCTCCTGGTGATGAAGTAAGGCTTTGCCTGGGCTAACAGGGAGTTGGCAACAAAGCGGAACACTCTGCCATGAGAGATATACTTGGGGAAAACCCACATGGTCAAGGGTGCATGCAGGGCCCATACAAACTAAGACCTGTACCTGGTACAATTCCAGTCCAGTCACAGCCTAGATAAGCCAGGAACCAGGTAATACAATGTATGAAAAATGGGGAAGTGAAGAATAACAGAAGCAAAGTTGAGAATGGGGATTAGAATCAAAACTCAGTAAAGGTGAGAATAATTCCTCTCGACAAAGATCATTCACATTTGAGTAACATTGGCCTAATCTATAATCAAATCTGTTAGACATGCTGCAAGAGTTAATTAACCCATAGTTTGCAGACTTGTACTCGGCAAGCTCAAAATTTTCAACTCGCCAAAAACTCAGAGAAAACTTGACAAAAACTCGGCAACTTAGAAAGAACTAAAAATTAAAATCTCTTAAAGTAACATTTTTTTTTTTGTAAAATTCAATTACAAAATGTATTAAATTAAAAATTGACATCTTGAACGAGAAAATGCATGGATTTATAGCAAAAACAGCATGTGAAAAACACATTTTGACCAGCGTTTTACCTGCATCGACATTTTTACCCATGGTTTTTTGTCTATAAAAACGCGAGTGTTAAACTTGAGAGTACTTGCCCAGCAAAAAAAATAGAGAGTACTCGGCAACTCGGGGAGTGCTTGGAGAGTTTGCAAACTATGAATTAACCAAATATTCTCATTGACATTGAGTAAAGCAATGCATATAGCAGGTGGTAAGCTGCAGGGAATGAATGTATTGGAAATGAAGAATAGGGCAGAAACATTGATGACTGGGATCACCCAAGGTTTTGATTTTCCCTGTACGGGGAAGCTTTCTGTAAAGTTTGGTAAGGATCTCAACTCAGCCCTGCTCAATGATTGTGATACCATGATCAGGGAACTTTACAAATTCCATTCCATACAGTCCACCTTTTGCTCAAGCAAACTACCAATCAATTACATTTTTTAGATCTGAATTCCAGAGCTTGTTATGTTCAGTTTCGTGGTATTGAAAATAGGCTTTAAGTGGACTGATGTAGAGTTAGCATCAAAGCGATCACTCTATGAGAGGGAGCAATGGAAGGAGAACCATAAGCAATTATTGGCAGAGCAACAAGGTATTCAACTACAAAACTCAGAACATATAGCTGAGCAGAAGAGCTGTGGCAGTGTACCTCCTTTCTTTAGAAACAGCTTTGATGTTGACTTCCACAAAAAGATGGCCAGTAAGGATGCCATTTTGGAAGCCAAGGCAGTGAACTTGGAGACAACAGAAGTAGAAATTTTGCCACTCCAAGGGCAGATCTCACCAGTGTATGGGAAATTAGTAGTCAACATAAGCATGTTCAAACCAAAGGTTTAAGAAGACAGTAGAGGCAGCGCTCAGAGTCAATGCCATAGAGGAAAAGATTAACATCCATAGAGGAAGGAGAGGTTGTTGACCTGCACTTAAAGATGTTGGTAAACGATTCAGAACTGTCAACTAAGGATTCAGAAAAACGTATTCATTCCAAGACCAAGAAGCCTACAACCATAGAGCCCCAGATAGAAAATGGCACCATCCCCACCAACCAACTCTTTCTCGAGTGTCAACAAGTTTTATGTAAGGGTAATGTAGAATATTTAACTAGCATATATACTAGTATTACATTTGTAATTTTGAATAAACACTGTCAGAATGATGAATAAAAAAATATGGTGCAATGTATTGTGTGGGTCAAATGTATTGTGTTAAGTAGGTCACTATAACAATTGTTATCATAGGTGAGTGGGTAGGTTGTTTGCAAGGATTGTAACTTGTCTCAAAAGCCACATTAATTAACCTTCTTTTATATACATGGCTGTGAATGACTTGGGCAGTAGAAGCTCTCAATATGCATTATCCATGCACAAAGTGTTGTACTTTCCTATTCGTAATGTATTTAGAGTTGCTCATATATTTGTGCAATTCTCTATTACATTGCTGTTCACATTTCTGTTATACAACTAATTGTTGGTGCCATTTCATAATTCAGAATAGAAAACCTACAGCTTATTGCAACTAATTATTAATGTGCATGGAAGGAAGATTTAATAGATCTAGGTTCACTTTGCAGGTTATCAAACAAGGACCCTGATGAAAAGATCAGCCATCTACTTTGACAAAGCTTAATCTTACAGCATGAAAAAAGGATTCAGACTCTTCTTTTTACCTCCTACTTCTCTAATTTTCTACTACATTCCCTGATTCTCTAATATGGAAATAGCACCAGACCATTCGATGCCATATCAGTTTTGCATTTATGGAAAACATTCAAAAGTAAAATAAATTTGTCGAGTCGTCACACACACACATATTTAAATCACTTAAGACACAAACATAATATAACAAAATAAATATTGTAAACCAAAATATAATAATAAAATCAAAGTGTCAATTCATAGAAGTAAATATTTTAAAGTTATGTGCTATAAGCTTCAGATATTATAAGCAACTGAATATATATATATATTTCTATTATTTTCATAGCTAGCTATATCTGTCTCATGGGGTCTTGAAAATTTGCCACATCCATATCCGATGGTGTATGCTGATATCACCATGCATGTCTGTTAGATGGTACACCTTTTATTTTGCCTCACCTCTTTGCCTGTCTTCAAATCAAATCCCTGCCCTTCTACTGCATCTAGTGATGATTACGCTAACATGGCAAATATGGTTGAGAATGGTTATAAATTTAAAATACTAATCAGTTTTTGCATTCCTCAGCTGAGACCTGTACCTTATTATTTTGTAATTTATTCCTAAGAAAGAAACAATGTGAAGCTGCTTAGGCATGTACATGATTATTTTTCTATTTTGCATATCACCATATGTTTGTCAGAACTCACAAAATGGTGGCAAAACACTTCAATATTTCTTCCCATTTAAGGGTTTAAAGCATAAAATTATCATTAAATCTCACATAAATCAATACAAGATAAGGGAAAAAAAAGTTATCTCACCTTGTTACTCCAGAAAACTTGTATGCTTCTATAATATCATTGCCCGAATAAACTAGACCAGCAGTCCTAGTATCTCCATCAGCCCGACCTCGTGCAATTGCACCAATGGCTTCTGAGAGACAATTATTTATGGTCTGTAAAGCCATTGCAAATGCCCCAACCCGTTTTTGAATTTCAACAGACTGCAATCATTAAGAAAATTAGCATATAGAATAAGATGTAACCTTGAATAAATTTATACACAACATGAAGATATAGTACACAGATGAATGATGTACATCTCTAATGTAATGTCCCACCCTTATTCTGCCCTGTATTTTTTAGTTTTGGTAGTTTCACAATTTGTCAAACAAGTGGCATGCAATCTGATTTTCTGATGTCTAATGCAATTTTCTGAGATGTAGTGTATGTATTTTGTGAACTTTCAATGCATAGATCTTTTTGCCATGATGTGAAGCAATTAGAGAAACATTTAACATATGAAATTAGAACAAATATATGGACTGCAATTAAAATCAGAAGTCTGATATAGTTCTGAGCAGCAAGGTTTTCTTATTGAATTCAATGAGTTTCAACACAATGACATACCTAATTTTGCCTTCAATGTTATGACGCATAAAATGTCAATCAACAAGGTATGGATGCTGATTACAACTCTGATTATGAACTGAATATAAATCTTATTTTATGGCAGAACTGAAACAAGGATGAGGCTGTCCCAAATGTCTGAAATAGCTCCTTGAATCAACTCCAAAGGATAGTGCTAGAACTCCACAGTGTGTGCTCAAACCCTATGCACAGCTTAGCAATGAAATACTATCAAGCCCTTGCTCAAACAAATCTAAACCTTCTGCAAGCATTGTTCACGTCACTGAAGCATCACTATTCACAACTATAGAAAACTTTCAACTTTCAAGAAATCTTTTAAATCCTTCACAAAATTCATGTCAAACCCTAGCCATCCATGAAATTATGAAAAATATGGCAAATAAACCTCAAAATAAGCAATATGTCTTCCACATGCAAATAAACTTCAAAACCTAGCTGATTTAATTTGTTCCTTCAAACCCTAGCTGGTTGAAGCTCCAAATGATGTAAAACGTGCAAATATGCTCAATGGTGAATCCTGGATGAATCCACACAAAAGATGGACTCGGGTTTCCATCCAAACCATTGAGAAACTCCAAGGGTTTCCGTCCTCAGATTTTCTATGAATGAAAGTCAAAGCTCTCAAACTTCACAAAGAGAAAATAATTAAGCCAAGTATACCAAATGACTTCCTCAAATGTCCTTTTATAATCCTCTCATGAAGTTTCTGGAAACCCTATTAAATTTTCCCACTTTTAATATTCATATTTACTCACAATTAGTAATAATAATTAAGTGACCCCTTCTATAATTTTAATTAACTTAAAATCACTTTATAAATTAATTGTATATTCACCTTATATCTCCCAATATTTCACACCTATCTCCATAAAACACTTTATTATATTATTTAAAACCTTATAACTCCCTAGGCGCCAAAATTAAGTCACTTTATGAAAATGACTTAAAATCACTTTAACTAAGTTTAACCCCCTTTATGTCATCATATCATAAAGTCATTTAATATAATTAATATTATTAAAGTTAAAATTAATTTAACTTAAATCATTAAACCCCTAATAATTGCCAATATCAACTCATGGGAATAATCCATTCACTTTCTAGATATAGATATGATGCCAACTGACCACTCTAGTGACTTACTGTAAATAGTAAGTATGAAGTTGAACAAAACATCCAAGTGACTTATTAAAAATAGTAAGTGCAATTTAAAGTGTCCTGAATGATCCCCAGAAGGCACACCAAAATTAAACTAGGACACTGAGCTGAAAAATATTGAAATAAGCACCAAAAGGTCAGCTGAAGACTCAAGAGCAATAGAACATCCTCAAAAGTGTCCCCTAATCACCATGTTAGCCTATGGGGATCAAAGTCGTAGGCTGACCTCTAGAAAAAGTCAATGTCTTAAAGGGGACATTACATCTAACTCTTAAAAAAGTATAAGAACATTGGCAGCAAGTAAGGATCTGGAAATACCCTCAATACTGAATTTACATTAAAAAAACACAAGATAGAATGAAAGGCAACATAGAATGATTCAATGAAATTAAATATACAGAAGTATATAAATATTGGCATGTGAACCATTCTGGAAATCCACACAACTGAATTTACATTAAAAATACATATATAGAATAAAATGTGCACACATAGAATGATTTAGGAAAATCAAATTGTAAAAAAAAGAAAGGCAGTGAAGCCAAGAAAAGTGTAGCACAACAAAAGTTACCTGTCAAACTTTAGCACTTACTAAAAAGACAACATAAAAATAGCAGTTATTAATGCTCTAAGTATCATCAATGCGCTAGTTTAAAGTGGAGATTACCTTTTAGGCAATCAAGAATTAGAAATATAGCTGCAAAACTAAAAAGATGTTCACAATATTTTAAATGAAGGATGTAGACTTCCATTTTTTGAGCACTAAAAAAAACTGCTTGAAAGTTGGACTTATTGTGAACATGGTACCCACAATATTTACATCTAACTTGAAAGTGAAAACTAAATACTGTTAGATTACCCACTGTATTACATTAAGTTCCAGCAGCAATTCATTGAAAGGCATATTTCCAGAGGAATAACCCCCTCAAAATTGTACAATTCCAAAACAGGGATGGACAAAGGGACAAAACGTTGCCCCACCACCATCACCAGAGTAGTGACATGCCCAGAATCCCAGCCCCTCTTCCCTCCACCATTGGAGGCATTGAGGAGATGGCTCGGAGAATTTAATAAGTCACTCAACTGTCTGGGAAACTCCAAGAAGTCCGCACATTCTGGTCAGCATAATAATTATTTTTCTTTTCTTTATTTAAAAAACATTTGAAATAAAAACTAACATCTCTCTATGTCATGATGACAATTTTGATTTGCAACCAAGCTTTGAAGAGACAGACCACATGATGGCACATACAAATGGTTGACCTTGGACAAAGAAAGAATATTTACACGGAGCAAAATAGACATTTATATTTATAACAGCTGTTACTGTTTTTTTCTACTTACTTGAAAGCACATCTGCGTATTGCTGTAAGAAGTTTCTATAAACAGATTAAATATTCAAGAATGATGATATTCATGTTTTCAACTGCACAGCCCTCAGCATTTAGACCACTCAGATTCCCCAGCTTCACTGCTCAGAAATAATGAAGATTTGATGACGAAGAAAACATAGTGAAAAAATTATCCCCAAATTTAGGTCCATGTTCCTCCCATCTCCAAAACCTGTCCCCAACATCCCCCTGTCCCCAAAACTCCATGGAACAATGTTATAAGGCAGGTTTTTCTTGAACCATGTTCCACTTCTACCCTGTAATTTCATGGTGTGTGGCTCATGTACTTTAGATGTCAAATGGAAGACAGAATGAATTGATACAATTTAGTGCAGTTTCCAAAGGGCTAGCACAACATAGTACCAAATAAGAAGGCATGAATAATTCCAATGTGTCCGAATTAAATTTAAATGCAACCTTCCCTAAACATAAAGCGTCTAAATTCTGACAAATGTGTCCAAGTTGCTTTTGTGAAAGACAAAAATGACAAACAAAAGCAAAAAACATCGGATTTATGCAGGGTTTTCTTGTTTTTGCAGCAGCCGAGTCTTCTTCTTGGTCTCACCAGGTATGAGCAAGTCTTGGTAGGGAAGTCACATTTTTCACAGCCAACATTGTTCGTAAAACTTGGGTGAGTTGCTTGCCCTGCTTGAAAACTGGCAAGTAATCACCAATTTTTATATCTTTTTGCAAGTTCTTTGAATTATAGGTGTGTATGAATGTGGTTTTAAAAAAATGTTCTAATTGAATGCAGTAAGAAATGCTACTAAATAGGAAAAAGTTGACAACAACATTTTGAAGTTTTCTTTCCATAATTTTGGCACAACTGTGTAATCCACATGCACCTCATCAGCTCAACATACCTTACTTTGCAGAGATTAGTAACCTAATACAGCCAGGAGCTGCTGATCTCTTCTTGTTTCAAAGCCAAGGATAAAGAAGGAATCTGTATTGTTTAAACTCCCTACTATAGCAGCTGTTAAAGAAGAAAATATCATTATCTCAGGGAAGTGACAACACCATAAGTCAAACAATCAAAGTTTCTACACATATTAATATGATTCCAATAACCATATTACTATCACATGCTGCCAAGATAAAAAGCAAGTCTGACCAGCACAACCTGATCAGAACAATATTTGAACTTATTCAAGTTTTTGTAAAAAAATCAGCTAAATCTATCACATGGATTGTCTCAACATTGTCTATTGTTATTTACTAAATAATCATTAAAGTATCACATGATTCTGATAGGACAGTGACAAACCAAACAAATTTTTGTTAATGTCAAATTAGGGTATCATAAAAGCATTTGTATGTAACCAAAATAGTTCAATCAGCTAGGAAGCACACCAAGAAAAGACAACAAAGAGAGCTATCTAAATAAGCAACTAAACAGAAAAGACATTATTCAATATACTAAAATAAGAAGTATGTTAGCAAAGTAAGGCAAAACCCTTCAATGCTTGAAATTAAATACATACAAGTGGCTATCAGAGTAGAGTTTCATCTATGTTGCCGGTTCTGGTTTGGAACCTAGTTCAAGTTTGTGGATTTGGTTTGTGGATCTAGAAATATATATATATATATATATAAAATGCTACAAAATATTAATAATATAAATATAAGATAATAATATATGAATATAATATTATAATAATATATATTGTATGAATAATATAGTAGAGTATACAAATATTAAGAATATAATATTATAATAATTATTAGAAATATCTATATATATTTTAACCAAACCCGGATCCAACCACTTGGCCTACAGATCCAGTAACATAGTCTCATGATACAGAACATGAAGAAGCTATACTCTTCATCAAGACCAAGTGAAAGGTCTGTCAGATCTGTCAAGCATTTTGGGATTTGTTTTTGTCTTTGATCCCACAAAGTAATACAGTATTTTTCTTATCTTCGTAGAAAACAGCTAACAATTACCTTGTCATAAAGGCCAGACTCTTGACACTGCCGAGCAGCTTCAAGCAAGAAGAGGTGTTGAGTTTGCCTATCTGGTAAAAATCTCCTCAAAGCACCTTCTGATCCAGTCCCATTAGGTCCAAGAAGAAGCATGATACCCCCCTCCCTTAACAAAATCTCTGTCAGAAGTTGTTTTAACATTATATCTCTCTGTCTCTGCTGATCAACACTAGTATGGCCCGTCCATGAAGAAGCGCCACCTCCCATGGCAGAAGCAGCTTGTGCATAATATTCCAATGCTAGTGACAAGTTACCTAGCCTTACATATAATGAACCATATTGTTGTATTATGCTCCCAATTTCAGTAACAGCATCCATTATCCCAAGCTTGTGTCCACCTCCAATTCCCTCTGATAAGACTCCATGATCAGCCAGTGCAATGGAAATATGTACAGCATCAATATTATAGCCTTCATTGCCAGCTTCTTTTGTGAGATATTGAATGGCTAACTGCAGCTGAATGCTTAAAAGTAGCACATATGGATAAACCAATGGGTCTTTCCCATTCTTTGTGTAGTATGATGGCTCAAATTTGTTCAAGTAGTTCTGAAGATCTTCTAAACTATATGGTGCCAGACCTTCTGGAACAAGTGCTAAGGATGAACTAGCACCCCCAGTGTCTCGAACAACAGCTAACTTGAACCACAAGAAATCCTCAATGGTGCTGAATAACATTGGAAGATCTCTAAGCAACCGGTCTATTTGCTGGCGGCTCCCAGAGACAATGGCATACAGTAGCAACTTGTGTTTGTCATACCCAGCCCTCCCTGCACGATCTCCCAGTCTTAACATGCGTTCACATTCTTCTGCAACCAATGTTGAAGTTCCTGATGAAACCATGCCTCCATTTGAGATCCATTCTGCAAGCTGACAAGGACAAGTAAAACATAAGCAAATAAATATACCGTGAATCTTGAATCCCTAGTCAAGTTGGATTAGAAAATGAAGGAGATACCTGTGGGGCAAACATTTGGCTGATTCTAGAAGACTGAGCTACCGATCTGGCTTCATCATAATAACCAGTCCTCAAGCAAAAGTATATCTGCAGAGGAATTCCATCCAGCTTCTTATGCAATTGCCTTGACCAAACAATATTCACTTCTCAAATTACATCAGAAAAAACTCAGCTAGCAATGTCGCACTTCAAACCAGTATTTATCACAATTACACTCAAACAAAAGAACAGTTGTTTCAGAGCATCTTAAACGGCAAAGTCTTCCGCCAAAGAAAAGAAGGCAAATAATAACAAATGAAGTATTGTGATTATCTGCTAAAACCAAAATGATCGATAGAAAATCACTGGAGAACTCACAATGGCATTTTTTGACAGATCCTTAGTCTGTTCGTATCAAAGCATAATAATTGCTTTTTGACAACAGTGACTCCAAAAAGTATACTGAACAAATCAAGAGAAGAAGCAAACCCCAAACAACAATCATATAATCAAAACCACATCATCAACAGTTCAAGCTTTTGTCCCTTCTACTTTTACAGATCCTTCCTCTGTTCGTATCAAAGCATAATAATTGTTTTTTAACCATAATGACTCCAAAAAGCATACCAAACAAATCATGACAAGAAAGCAGGTCCAAACACCAATCATTTACACAAAACCGTATCATGAACAGTTCAGGCTTTTGTCCTTTCAGCAAAAGGGAGCGAAACTCTACAAACAAGAAAAAATTTAAAATCATGGCAAAATTCATACATCACAAATGCAACAACTTAGGGATAACAATAAGGAATGCATGACTGTTACTAAATTGCATCCTCTAAAAACTTGGACATTGCACCAACATCTCTTCTTATAGCAAAGTTGCAGGGAAACTGATATGGATACAGATTCAGATACAGCCATTTTTTAAGACCCCCAATATGGATACGGCTAGATATGACACTAATAAAAAAGCATAACTCATATATTTAACACAATTTCCTAAGATATTTGAGGAGATTTTCATTACTTTAAGAGCAATAGACACATAATTGCTACATAAATAATTATAAGTTGATTTAACAATTTACAATATGCAAAAAATAGTAGAGTTACATTGGAAGATAACCTAAAAAAATGGATCATTGAAGTAGAAAAACATTTCATTTTGTTTCCTTATTTGGTGTAGGTTTTATTTATACAAAAAAAAAAATCAAAAATGGCATGATTGATGTTTTTTTTAATTAAGTTTAGGAAGATTTACATCAAATTTTAGAAAAATCAAATCACACAGTATCAAGCACAGTTGGAAAATCAAAAAAATTTAGTGCGTGTGGGTACGGTATCTGATTTGTACCCACACCATACCGTATGTGTATCCTATACATATATCCATATAGGGTACAGGGATACCCATGCCCGAAGAGAGGGCAGGGGTGTATCCGGCTACTCTGTCTTGTAGAGACTGTGATATGAGTATCTCAGACCTCTTTATTATTGCCATCATAAAATGCAATGAAATAATTGTTGGTCTGTCTTGAACAAACTATGGACTTCCTCAATCTGCCTTGTATTTACTGGAAATTAAAAAAGCTTTCTTTATTATTACCATCATGAGGTGCTATGACACAATTATTGGCCTGCCTTGGACTACCCATTGACTCCCTCAATTTGTCTACTATTTACCAGAGATCATACAAGGCTTTTTCTCTCAGTGACTTCTCCTTGTAAACTTCAGAGATGAGCAGAACTTTCTTAGGTAAAGCAATCTTATTGATGAAGATTGCACATTACATAATGTATTTTGTATTGATCAATATGCTTCATTTCTCTGATGATAAGGTCCCCTCCATTCATTTCTCACTTTATTATTAATTTATAAAGTAACCTTTTAAATTATTTTCAAAAGTCACTTTATTTTGTTAAGTTAATTTATAATAAAGTAACTTAAATTTATTTAAATAAAACATTAAAGTTAATGTTATATTTATTTAAATATTTATTCATCATCACTCCCGGCCACTGAAGACTGTCAACAGTTGCTGCACTTGTGGCCCACTGGTGACGCCTAAAAATTTAAGTACCTTCTAAAAATAGAGAGTGGGCTCTGCGCCCCTGAAACTTCACCATTTAACATCTGATCATTCTGCTAACCTCCGGAAGATCACCAAGATGTGTAGAACCATCCTAATGCCTTACTATAAAGTAAGATCAGCCCCCAACATACTAGTGACTTACTATAAATAGTAAGTTTGCCCAAACAGAACCCAAGGCATTCCTGGAAGACAAACCTCAAAGCTGATGACACACTGAGAAGGAAAACTCAGAAGAATGGCACCCAATGCGCCCACTGATGAAGCCAGAATGGTCTCCAAATCATGATATTAGCCTATGGAGAGCCAAGAGATAGGCTAATCCCTGAAAAACACTGACACTAACGAAGGTGCCAAAATGGGGCATTACAGAGTGCACACTGCTATTTGGGCGATTGAACTAATTGTAAACTATATCAACATTCAATTCTATCAATTAAGGACAGAGACTCAATGACATCTGCTACTGTCAATTGAATATTCAAGTTCAGTCTCAATGCAGAAAATAAAGGTTAGATATTTATATCTCAGTACTATTCTGAATCTGTATTTTCTGTTATTAAAATTCCCATAACTTTAAATGCATTGAACCATTTAGTATTCCAAACCAATTGTAAATCTGAAAGTTGTAAATACATGCAAGTCTAAAAAATAAATTCCTGCAATCAAGGCTTCTTTATGCTCAATATATATGCAAACTATTTGACGAAATTCTTAGTGGAAAAAGGGTAAAACAATTGTGGGTGTAATCCATTGCAGTTCTTACAATATTTGAAAATTCAAGAGTCAATATCCCATTACATTCCACTTCCACGGGGAAACATCCTCTTATAATAATACTCAAGAGTCAAAACACTACTGTCATTCCTCGAATGCACAACTCTTGTTTATAGGAAAGATAATAAGATAGTTACATGCTACCTAATTTATATGGGACACGACAAAAGAATTAAGATAAATGAGGGGCAAACATAAGAATAAGAATTGAAAGAAGAAAATAAGAGGTAAGAGGTGGGCTTTATAACAAGCCATGTATACAAGACCACAAATAGGGCCATTGAGACCATTAGAGCTTTCCACCAGAACAAGAAGACCCAATAATGTCCTATGAGGAACACAAAAGACCATAGATGAGACTATCATTTCTATAGACCATCATTACATGCAACTGTGTATGTCTTGAATGCAACATTTATTTTAGAATCATTCAATACTAATACAGAGATTCTAGGAGGCTTTCACAAATGTATTGAGAAGATGGTGCCTAATGTTAAGACTAGATTAAAAAAATCTAAACGCAGAACCAATGAGAATCTCTTTGCATGTGCAGTAGCAATCGAAGGAAAACCATGCAACCAAAACAATCCACAATTGATCTTTAAGTCCCAAATGATAAATGAAAATACATCACAATGCATATATTTAATTATTATCATGTGTGCAAATTCACCTTAAATGAAATGCCATATCATTTCAAAGTGAAAAACATTTAGTGGTTGACATGGTGCTTACCTGCTGCCATGTGGTGTCTACTGGAGGATGTCTACGTCCATCTGATGCATCGAAGTCCAGTACAGGATGATCCCTTAGACGAACCTGAAATTAAAACTCATTGAAATGTTACAATACACTTGATGCTTACCCATTAGGTTTTATTACATAATTTGCGAAATCTATCAACACATTTGTAATTGTAAATAGAATGCCCTCTGTAGGTTGGCAATTAATTCAGAGAAATGATAAGGAACAAAAAAATGCGCATACCCTCAGAAAAGCTCGAATCCGTTGTAAATTACCAGTAGCGCCTCCCAGGGCAGCCTGTAATGTAATGATCAGATAAATACTAGGCTAATCAGAAAGTATAACAGAGAGGCTTACAAAATTCCAGGATGTTTACTGAATATCACAGCAACGTATTATTATTTTCTCATATATTAAAATTATGAGAGAAAGTAACTCAACAAACTTAATGGGAACTGTCATCAAAATAAATCAACATAGGTAACCTAGCCATTGAAATCTTGTGCAATTGCCTAACAACTCCAGAAGTGTGTACAAAGAGGTCCAACTTAATGACTATTTTTGCAAAACCCTACAGATTATTGCATCGTTTCTACAGAAATGAACTTATCCAAGCTCAGTCCCCGACTCCAAACCAATTAATTTAGTCCAGAGATATAGGATCATGCAAAAAGAAAAAATAACCAAGACCTAATGTAATATATTATTATTGTAGTATCCCTTATGGTCTTGCTTAGGGTTTTGTCTAATTTCTTATGTTAAAGCTATCAGATTTCCACAATCCATTGTAATAATGATCTTGTTTCTGGATTCAATTGTGTTAGAGTTTTTACCATCAACATTTCAGATCACACTCCATGATCCATCATGTTCCTGCTATTTTCTTGCATACTGATGATGGATCACAGAGTGTGATCCGAAACCTTGATGGTAAAAAGTTAAAACTATCACACAATTGAATCTAGAAACAAGATCATTAATTTCTTATGATCAATACTGCAATATACCTGTTTTTCTTATATAGCTTGTTATGGATTTCTTGCTTTATGATACTATAGTTTTAGAGCAATTAATTTGTGGGATATGCATGAATTCGAAATGCAAGAACGAAACCCTCTTATCGGATAATATTACATATTCTTATTAATCAATGCAATTTCCAAATGTCTCTATATCGGTAGGGACTGAGTTATTTCACTTACTGAAATTCTACCGCCAAGCAAGTCAGCTGATATAATTGCTGATCTGAAATGGATCGACAACATCCTTCGGATTTGGTCACTATCGTCCACTAATTTTTCTATTATATGTCACCTGGTTCAAGAACAGGTCCATGGAAATAGGGTAATACAGCACCATTGATTTGAATCCTTCATTCTTCAACAGATAGTTCTCATGGTCTAAAGTGACAAAATAGTGTGCACAATGTTTAAAACACATGATGAAACCCCCAGCTAGATCAATCAATCAAGGAACCAATCAAAAACCTCCCCCTAGTGTGGAACTTTATCTCAAATTGATAACAAGATCGTCACTAAAGGTCCCCTACATAAGTACAAGAATGAGCCACTTTATCAGAGTGCATTTACAGTAATTGATTGAGTTTCAAAAAATCTCAAAAAGGAGCATAATGCAAAAAGTATAGCTCAGATGCAAAATGAGAATAAATATATGGCAGCACTATGAAGTACAAAAAAATATGTACTTTAAAAAAAAGGATGCAAAAAGCAGTTCATATAAGGAAATGATGGCCCTCCAAAGTTCTTAAAACAAAACTGCACTGCAAAATCTTTGAAAAAAATGCATATTTTGTTTAAAAAAACAGAAAATTATTTATGCAATTGTGAAGCTAGCAAAATGGCCTGTTTCAAAAAAAATACCTCAAAGCAAACACCAGACGTCTGCAATATTAGATCTTGAAGTTCAGTTGCAAAAGAGAAAACTTTATTGCAGTAGGGATCAGTCCTCCAAGCAAAATTATGCTAATATTGGCATTGCATGCTCAAGCTACAGCTAGCAATAACACTCCAAGTGGCACTCATTCAACAAGTGTCCAATTAACATATGAGGTGGCATACAGTTAGCAAGTTGTCCAATCACCATATCCATGATGACATGGTATCCACTGTGGTGATGTTTATAACACGAAAACAATGGCCTGGCACTCCACATAGGACATGTGGTAGGGTCCACAAGGTGCCACATGGCAAGGCCAAGTGACAAGTCAATAGTTTAGAATCCAAAGTGGCACTCCACATGGCAAGCAACAAACCTCCTTGCAGACAATAATGCCAAACTACAATGAGAAGGTCGAAGCTCAAGGGTGCCCACAACCTGCAATCTAGTCAAGGAAAACTGCAAGGTACTGCAATCACCAAAAAGCTCACAGAGGTAGCAGGAAAGCATAATGGAAGGAGCCCAGAGAATCTCTTCTTGATCAGAATAGTTATAATAGACAGCATTACAAAGGGAAGGAAACTATAGCCTAGAGCTGGTAACAATAAATATCATTGCTAAGTGTGGAAAATGTCCTGTTTCAGGAGTACACCACAAAATGACTCAAGATGCAATCAGATCCATGTGTTCTAAGTTTCTAACCTTTTCAAACCTCTGTGTAGTTGCAATGTTTAGTCTTTGTATTAAACTGAACAACAAAAGCATCAAGTAATAGATATTTCTTTCAATCAAAAAACCCAAAAATTACCATAGAAAACACTATAAAGTTTGTAAACAAGGAAGTATATATCTTGCAAATTAGGTTAGTTTTTAGTTTAAAAGGAGCTTCCCTTATAATTCGAAGAGCAGTTCTACTACATGTTTTGTTTTGTGAATCTGGAATCATGACTATATACAATGTTTTTAACTTTTCCAATAATATTAAATGCCATATATATATGTTATGTAAAATTGTGACTATTTTCCCTCAAACTATAATAATGACTAATATCCCGCATTCAATACCCTCTATTTTCCTTTGCCCTCAAGACATTTCTTTTGCCCTCACAATTGTGCAAATCACGTATTCATTACCTGCAGCATTTGCAGCTTCAGAAAATCTTTGATGCACTTTAAAGCTACTGCACACTCTATCTGAATGTCCTCAACCACAATTTGCAGCCAAGGGACCCCTCCCCTGCATTTGCATGTTGCAAGGACATTGCCATCTGAGAAACATAGTGATTTTGTGTTTTAAACAATTATCAGACTAAGCTCAACTTATGTAAATAAACCCACCTTTAGTTTTCTTATTCATGATTTGAGAGCGAACATGTCCATTTGTAGGTGTGCACACCATTATTCATTTAAAAGCTGATGTATGCATTTCGCACATGTATATGGAGGCTCAAGTGTGTCTAAACATGCCTACCATACCTCCCATAACAACTGTAGATGGAGGTAGTGTAAGTGGGCTTTATTAGTCAACCTTGTTAAGCATAGGTAGTCCATTCTCGGGCTATTCATAGTTTGCAGTGGCAAGTCCTTATTCATGCAATTATTTCATATCTATTACAGATTTTTTTCCTATTGAATATAAACGGCATTGTGACGGTAAGAACAAGTCTTCCTGGTTAAGTGGCATCGCCAATGTACCAATCTTAACATGGTATCATAGTATTGATCTAACTGTTGACAACCAACAGTTTATCGGGAAATCTAGATTCTAGGCAATGGAGAACGATCTCCAACTGAGCAATCATATAATGGAGAGTCATCATCCCTTAGGACTCCAGCCTTCAAGTCAGGAACAAGTGCCAGTTGATTAATAACAAGCTAAGTCCATCATAAAATGCATAACACATTGAGTCATAGGAAAAAAACAATAAACTAAAGGAAAACCCTAAACAAGTCTGTTTAGAAATGATGATGTCCTCATATTTGTCTTATATGTTGACAATATAAGAATTATGGGCTTTAAGTTTATAGCATTACATATTTTGCTTAGCCTGAAGCAAAACCTTTAAGAAAAATGCAATAGGACATGCTCAATGAAATACTTCCTTGGTGTTCAGACTTTGCAACAAGAGAATGAAATATTCCTGTTACAGCCTAAAAGGCTAGATATGTCTTATATACAAGGAGGACGATCAGCGTGGTGGGCTACAAATCTGTTTTAATTCATTCTGAGAATGGATTCCTGTCCTTCCCAGAAGATCAATGTAGAGATACCTAATGGACAGTCTTATCTACTTGACTTACAGCAGAATAGATATTGTATGTGACATGTGATAAAATATATTTTGCTTCTCTCATTTCAAAAAACAAATGATGCACAACTACACAGCTCAAAGAAAACCACAAAAGATTCCATAAAGAAAGATTGCACTGCATTTAAGTACAACACATTCCAGGAGTAAGAAATGGAATAAAAATATATGATTGATGAAGTAGGTATGTCAACACACACTTGTAGGAGCTATAGCCATTGCACTAAATAGTTAAGTACCCTCAACACATAAATAAATTAATATTTGACTTATGCTAAAAAATGACTGAACAATAAATAAATAAATTGCACTATGGTTAATTTCAACATTTTCAGAATTCCCAATGAAATAAAAAAGATGGTTGATGATATGGGTATGTCACCTCACACTTGTTAAAAGCATAGTCATTGCACCAAATAGTTAAGGACCCCCCAAAGCATCAATATCCTAGTATTTGACTTACACAGAAAGTAATAATGATGGAAGATTCTCAAGCATAAAGAAATAAAAGGAACCCAACCAGAAAAAGTTTACTAAACAAAGTAAAACACCATATGAGGGGCAATTGTTGTTAATGTTTTGTAGCTTCAATCGGATAAACACTATGAGTCAATACTAGTGAAGATATGTATATAGATAAGATAAGATAAATTTTAACATCCACAAGGCTAAACATTGCCTATGGGACAGCAAGGCAACTTAAGCTGACTTCAGTAACTCAGTTCGTTTCTTGTGCAAGTTGATGATGAGCCCACCTAACTTCTCAATGTACTCCTCGCTGAATAGGTTATGCCAAGAACTATCAGATATAGTATCCGCAAATTTATCCCTGCTGTCCTTGTAGGCTTCACATTCTAATATAAAGTGATGTTCAGTTTCCACTTTCCCAAAGTTGCAAAACATGCAAATTCTCTCTTCCCAAGCCTCCTTTGGCCTCTTCCAACGCCTGGTCTCACAGCGGAGTTGATGAGAGTTGGTTCTTAGTATATATATATTTAGTATATATGATATATATATATATATATCTTGAATATTATGTCAATTTCTCTAATATATATATATATATATATATATATATATATATATATATATATATATATATATATATATATATATATATATATATATATATATATATATATATATATAATCATAGTTGTCATTATATTAATTACATAATAAAGAATAGACATGTCCCATGAAGGGACATGTCTCTTCTTGGCTCATTCTCAATATAAATGCAAGAGATTGTTGCATTTGGAAAAAACATACAATCAGACAGTGCTATTACATTTGCAACGATCCTAAAAATCTTAACATGGTATCAGAGCCAAGTTGCAAATGTAAGAGAATAGTTTGTTGATGGTGAATGTGTGACTGTCTCAGAAAATACAGTCTCAGTACGAGGACCATATCTCACAAATACACCGTTGGATTTTGTTGAATTTTGGATATATTGGTGATAAACAAATTTAGAAGAATCTCACCAGAGCGATTGGAGAGAAATTGTCGGATTCAAAAGTTATGACCGACTGTGTATGGGTCTATGCGAAATCTGGGGAGTGAAGTTGTGTTGCATATTTTTGTCCACACCAAGTGCAAAGAATAAGGTCAAGTGAATTGTAGCAGATTTGTTAAGAAGGGTGTCTCTTTATAGAAAGCAAGAATTAATTATAGAGTGTCACCTCTCTTGGAGAAATCAAGTCATTTCACAAGAATACATAAGCATTGTTCAATGATATAAGAGTGGGAATTTTACATTGTGGGGGGGATAATAACCAATGTTACATTCCCACTTGAACCATCCTTAGTGGGGAGATGATTCAAAGGGGAGATGTCTTTCAAATAATCTGAGAAGGTGTTTTCTGATTTGATGCATATGGACGATAAAAGAGTGAGGTTCCTTCTTTAAAAGCCTAACCGCTTGAAGGGAGATCCGATCAGATTGAAGGTTGTCATAGTGTATAGAACCTTTTGAAATTCAAGATAGGTCATATGAAGAATTTTGGTAATGTTCGAGAACGGCAACATCATTCTGTGAATTTGCATGATATTTTCTATATGGGAAATGTTTGAAATTTATAAAAGATAAGTATTCCATGTTTTACTAATGCACATAATTTTTTAAGTTTGTAACTCATACTATACTATTGACTACTAAAATCTAGTATGCTTCTATCATTGGTATTTTCAATCGAGATGGTTTAGTGACCTATTTGTAATCTCTTTGACATACCTTCAGGACAGAAGCACAAGAAAATTGCATTCAAGGGAGAACGAACTTAATGCTTGCAAACGAATTGATGATTGAGACCAAATGTAGAGGGAGTGACATTTCAAAAGAAGACAAGAGTTTGATACAAGAACTTGGCTTCAGAGGGAGCATATAGAGGATATGGTTAAATCAACTTTTGATAATCTTGGTCATATTGATTCAAAGGGAGTAGTCCATACTGAGATGGATTCTCTAGTGATCAAGAAACTATAACAGTCAGAGGACTAGTAATCATGAATGCCTTTTGGGCCCTGTATAAATCATGAGGAAGTGACAACTTCCAAATGATTATCACTTGTATTTGTTAAAGTTATTGGAAGGTGCCGATCTTACAATAACTTGATCTTCTATCATGATAGACATCTTATGATGGCCGAAATAGATCGTGATAGATGATATCTTGCATGGTGGATTGAGTTCCTTAAACAGGCCATGATCTTCTATTGTGATAGACATCTTATGATGGCTGAAACAGATCATGATAGATGACAGGATGTTCCTATGATAAGTATTATTGAGGGTGCATGTGCACATTACCTACAGGACATTTTTGAGTTATGGTGAATATCATGAGACTTGATATTCTTGGTCAAACCATATCTCTAATATCATATTGAGGTGATATCTAAAATATTTTTTGAGTTATGGTGAATATCATGAGACTTGATATTCTTGGTCAGACCATATCTTTGATATCATATTGAGGTGATATCTAAAATATTTGTTGAGTACCTAGCGGACATCATGAGACTTGATGTTGGTAGGCCAGTACTCTAAGTACTTGGTAATCATCATGCAACTTGATATTTTGTGGCCAATGCTCCGGATATCATGAGATGATATCTTTATAAATTTTTAAGTAATTGGTGAATATCATGCGACTTGATATTCCTAGTCAGACCATATCTCTGATATCATGGTAAATGATATCTTCTGATCCTAATCATGTGTTTAATCTTCCCTGGCTAAGAGGGAGTGTTGATGTTTTGTAGCTTCAGTCAGATAAACACTATGAGTCAATACTAGTGAAGGTATGTATATATATATATATATATATATATATATATATATATATATGTATATATATATATATGTATATATATATATATCTGTATATATATATATAGTATATATGAGATGTATATATATACTTATATATATATATATATATATATATATATATATATATATATATATATATATATATATATTTAGTATATTTAGTATATATGAGATGTATATATATATATAAGTATATATATACATCTCATATATATATATATATATATATATATATATATATAATTGTCATTATATTAATTACATAATAATGAATAGACATATCTCTTCTTGGCTCATTCTCAATATAAATGCAAGAGATTGTTGCATTTGGAAAAAACATACAATCAGACAGTGCTATTACATTTGCAACGATTCTAAAAACCTTAACATTTGTTTTTTTGCAAATACACAATCAAAATATATATTACAAAAGTACACTACGAACATAAGTGCCAGATTGTATCTAGCATAAACCTGGGTATAAAACAGGTCATAGGAGATTAAACAAGAAGGCCTTTGCATATTCCATCAAAACAAATTTTATTAAGTTTCGAATGATAAAAATATAGTGGAATAGAAACGAAGATAGGGAACCAACAAAGAGTAAGTAAACAACAAACCACAATTTCAACACAACAGCTGAGATTCCAGAAGCAAAAAATCAAGAAAGAAATTAGAGCAATGTCCATGAAAGACCAACATAGATCAATTAGAGTCAAAAGTATAGCCAAAAACAAATGCAAGATGCTGTCAAAAGTGAGCTCAAATGTCTAAAAGAAACAGGAGGATAAAAGACAAAAAATGATAAAAGCACAACCAATAGATTGCCATCCTAGACTGGCTCTGTTGAAGTAGGCAAAGAACTGACAGGTATAGCCAGAAACAAATGCAACATGCAGTCAAAAGTGAACTCAAATGTCTAAAAGAAACAATGGGATAAAAGATTAAAAATGCTAAAAGCACAACCAATAGAGTGCCATCCTAGAGTGGCTCTGTTGAAGTAAGCCAAGACCTGACAGGTCTAGCAGGTTCTACTGAATTTTGATAGAATAGATATCCTTTGGACAAGGATTCTAAGCCAGAATCCCAATCTTGCTAGATATGCACTTTCCTCATACATCACAAAGAAAGTGAATTTCAGAAAAACAAAAACAAGCTATACTTGACCCTTAGAGGGCAATTCAAAACAAAAGACATTAGAACAGGGATTGAAACAACATTTTCAAATATTAAAATTTAAATATGTCAAATAACCCAATTCTTAAACGATAACTTGAAAGAAAATGCAATAATAAAAAATAGTTATCTACAGGCTAATTTAATGACCTGGGCAGCATGACTTTGGATGGTGTCCAATATATATTTCTCATAACCAGCTTCTAAATGGCGTCTTGCTCCAATAACCATAACCATTGTTCTTGACAAATTCTTTGGCGCTTCTTTATCTTCCCCAAGCAATGCCTACAAGAAAATGTTCAAAGATAAAATCAAAAATTATAATGAAAAGACTGATACATAAAGAGAAAACCAAACCCCATGTCAAACAATTATAAAAAACTTAAATTATGAATCGTCTTCACACAAAATCAGAAAAGATCTGAAATATAACAATAAAAGAAAATATTTAGTTACAGACATTGAGCTATGATGACACAAACAGCTATACAATGAAACAAACTTTAAGATAACAATCTTATCAAAGAGGTTACCTGAAGCAAGTTCCAGATCTTCTGCATGCTAACAGATTTTGAGCCAGATGTCTCACTGGCTACTTCCTCATAAGCTGTTTTGAAAGCTGTTGCCACCTAAGTGCGAAATTAAGGAAAAAAACATCAAAAGAAAATTCCTAGCAAGACCATATTTACTGAACACGTATAATATATCTGAACATCATCCTAACTCATGAAACTATGCTTCAGCCATCATTGAAATTATTTACTTGTAAATAAAGGGATGACTTATAATTGGACTTACAATCAACACATTAGGAGATAGTTCTCTACTACATTTGAAAATAATAAAATATAAATGCAATGGAAGGAAACAATAAAATTATGATGCAATTCCAAGGGAATCTACATAAACTTCCAACTGGATCAAGAAAATTTAGAGATGCAAAATCATCAAGTACACATGCTCAACCCTAAAGCATTAAAATCTACATGAGGCAAAATCCTGACTCATACAATATCATAGCACATCTAAATCTAGAGTCACCTTGAAAGGAAGACCACGCTCTCTTTGAGCATTAAGATTCCTCACAACATCTGCATAAGCTGAAGCCTTCTTTTCTAAAAAAGGTTTCTCAGTTGTAGGCACTATCTCCATACTTTGTGCACCCTGTGAGAGATGTGGAGTTGCTGTACCTGATAAACTTCTGACACTTTGGCTTATACCAGACGAAGAGATACCGCCATTTGCTTTAGAACTGGTTGGAAGACGACTCAGATTGAGCAAAAAATCGCGCTTTTCTTTTTCCCAATCATCCTACAGATAAATAAGTTAAGGAATCTACTCTATGGTGATAAAATTGACTTTATAAAAATAGTACAAAACCAAATACAATTTTTCCAAGTAAGAATATGAATTACAAAAACAGATGCTAGTCACTACTATAATCACAATGGAGCCTAAATCGTCGAACAAGATGATACCATCCATTAATAAGTAGTGCAGCAATCAGAGAAAATCCCAATTTCCATTAATAAAATCTCTGAAAATGTCACTGATTTACTGATTCAACCCAAAATTCATTTGCACAATATTTACATTGTAGATGTCAACGCTTATAAATATGTTCTTGTACTTCAATAATGCCCATCCACACTACAAAATGCTTTCAAGTTGAAACAGCTAACACGCTAGAATTTGAAAGCAGAAACTTCACTCCCCATATTCAATGCTTTAGACCAAAAGTAATAGTTGTTGTGAGAGCGAAAGTGTGTGTGGCAGTAAAACAATGGATAATCGAACACATATTTCAAATAAAAAGTACAGTGTATTGGAATAACAAGTCTTAACGAAGACCAAGTATACCTCAAGAACTTGCAACATATAGTCATCAAAACTCCGCAAATTGTCCCGCTGGGCTGCTTGTATTGCAGAGAGCATTGCCATTTCATGAACCTGACAAAAGTAAAGCAAATTGCGCAGGTCACTATATAGACAAAACATGTGCCTAGCATTCTACAGAAAAGACATAGTAAAGATACAGCTCTCAAACAGTTATAGTCTAAACGTAGCAAAAAGTTTTAGTAAATGAAAAAAAAAATGTACAAAAGAGACCATAAACAAGAGAAACCGATAAGATTCAAAAGCTTACTGCAACAGTTGTAATGCAAACATAAAGGTACATTTTGAGAGTCCATATGGAGGATGCCAAGACTTTGGACATGATTTTTTGTGATGTCTCTCAAGACCGCCTGTTGGGAATCAAATGCATAGAGTAATAACGTCTGGGATGTCAATGTGAAGGGACTGAAAACATCTATCTTGGAAGTATATATTGAGGTTGTTACTTATTATTTGGACACCAAGCAAAGACGTGTAGGATGAAGACATCTTACAGTTGACATGTTCAGATTAAGGGTCCCCAACATTACAGGATACTTCCCTTGTCCTATCTAGATACATGTATCAGATACCAAAGACGGGTGTCATACTCCTGGTCCATTGGATACCACAAGGATACATTGTCAGGACATACCCATATATGAGCCTGTATTTGGACCATATCTTATACATATGGAAACAACACCACACTGTCTAATACCATATCCAGTTAGGGTTCATGAAAAAAAAATTGAAATGTGCCAAAAAAAAAGCCTCCATACACATACATATTATATAACTAAATAGTCAAAGACAAATAATAAATATTATTAGCTGAAATACAAAAATCAAAATATATATAAATACAATCTTTAAAAAAAATATCTCCTTCAATATAAATAATTGAATAGATGCATATTTTTACATTGCCATGTCTAGTTGCAGCCATTGCAGGAGATCTTGAAAATCAACCATATTTGTATCTATGAAACTCTCACGCCATCATGATGTGATGTCCAAAAGTTGGAGAAGGAAATCAATCTATGAAGGGATATGCATATGCACATGGAGGAAACCCTCAAAAGAGGATGTCCTAATTGGTTGATTAATTGCTTTAAAGTGTGTTGTTCCCAGCAATTATCAAAGTCATACCCCATCATTTCCTATTTTGGCAAAGACTAGTCATTAGAAGGACCCTATGATGAAAACTTATGAATTGTTAATCTAACCCCTTAGTTATTATTACGATAATCATGAATTAATGTTACATTCTTGATATTGTACAAAAGATTTACACTTGATAAAAGTTTTCCAAGAAAATATTTCCAAGTTTGCTTACAAGTAGCTCCGAAAGTCATTTGAAATAGTATTGTGTTGATTAAAGTAATATTTGAATTTATGTTCAACCTAGAGAATTATTTGAAGAGGATTGCGATATTTTATTATTAATCTGAGGAGTAATGCTTACCTGAAAGATGATTCGCTCATATTTTTAAGTTTATTCAAACTACAAACTTCTGGCTAACAATCACTGGTTTCATGACTTGCTCATATTTTTAAGTTTATTCAAACTACAAAATTCAGGCTAACAACCACTGGTTTCAGAAATTTACTTGTGGACTAAGATTGCATTGACTAATGTTTTAAACTTATATTTAGGGACTTGTTGAAAGGTGTTTTCACACCATCACCCCATTGCAAATGGGGACCCCCTCTTTTCGCTTAGTTGTTCTAGGTAGTCTTAGTTCAGTGGCAATTTTCAAGTCTGCAAGCCTAAGAGTCGAGTTTGAGCAACTTTAGCGCACTAGGGAATCAAGTTAGTCAGGCATATGAGAGAGAGCTAGGCCAGGCTAGTCAAGGATGTGGAATTGAAAGTCAGGAGATTTGTGATGAAATGAATTTACCAAAATGTAAAAAGATAGAGTGAGAGATACAAAGCAAGAAGAGATGAAGTTTTAACCTGAAAAAGAACACCGAAGGAAGCGTGTTGATTCCTGAATTTGGTTGAGTCTGAAATTTTTTAGAATCTCCCAAAATCTAAAATCTCCATCATAACTCCTATGAATCTGAACCACTCTCAAACATCCTAACAGTATTTATATAAAATATAACTTAAAGTATAGGTTCTTATACTTAAATGCTATATTTTATATAACTATTCTGCCCTGCCTTATTCATGCCAAAATTCTGACCTTGGCCATTGTTCATGCGCCTTATTTTATCTTGATTTCCGCCCTCTTTATTAGGCACACACCTTATTGATGATAAACTTCTGACCAGCCTCCTAGTCTATGAGCCCTTTCAATCTCAATTTCCACTTGCGATTTTACAAGTTCGACTAAGCTGGTGGCAATTTCCACTTTGCATATTCAAATTTGCCTAAGTCGGGTCCGATTTCCACTTCACATTGGATGCACTTGCGTAATTCGGGTCTGATTTCCACTTTTCATTTCCAAGTTTGCCTAAGTGGATGATGTTTTCCACTTATCATTTGCAACACTTTGCCTAAGTCAAGGGTGGTTTCCACTTCATGTATGACGGTTTTGCCTAACTTGGTAGTGGTTTCCACTTGATGTTTGATGGTTTTGCCTAGCTTAGTGGTGGTTTCCATTCCATTCAGAATGGTTTTGCCTTAAGTATGCTTCAATTTCCACTTTTGGATTCTAAATTTGCGTGAGTGGTAGTTTCCACCTAGCCTTTGCCTAACTCTGTGGTGATTTCCACTCCAAAATTAATGATCAATTTTAACCTAAATCATAGCATTCAGCGAATATGAAGCACGAGGTTCAGATAGTGTTAATATTTCTAAAAAATATAATGAAATTTGACATTTTATTCATACAAAAACTTCGGCAGCTTTTTCCATTATAGTAAACATCTGAAAAATACTGTTTTTAAAGTTTCTAATAATTTGCAGGTTTCTCAACCATTTTTTTTCTCTAGAGTTGTTCTCGGGCCCTCAAACACACAAATCTCTTGGCCTGGAAGGCAATTTCTATGTGATTTCCTTGCGAATTTGCAGTTTATATATTGATTTGGTAATCTGAATGCTGAGTGGAGTAAGAAAAACTTTGACAGATTCTGTATTTTTTGTCAAGCTTATTTGACTGTGTTTTGTAAAGGGCGATTCTAAAGATTGAATTTTGAGGAGATTTAAATCTTTGTTGGCTGCTGCTGTCGCTGCATTGTGTAGAGTTGAATCACTTCTCCTCTACCTTTGTCAACCACCAGTCTTTCTCTCCCTCTATCAACCGCCCATCCTCCTTTGCCTCCGCCGCAATGCCATGAGAGGTTATTTTTTCTATGACTTCTCAATAGTTTATTCAATATTATATTAATAGTTTTGTAATAAAATTTATAATCTATACATCAAATACTTTAAAACCCTATATTAAATTTGTAATAATATAATGATATAGATTTTTAAAGTTATAGTTTATAGTTAATTAGGTATATATTGATATTTTTATCCTTAAAAATTGTTATATTAAAAAGTAAATATTATAAATGCCTTACATGATGATTTTCAAGTATTTAATAATAGATTTAAATTACTTTTTCTAAATTGCAAATTTTTTTTGTTGGAGGTTCAGAACCTCTTCGGCTAAGAGCCAAGGACTGAGGGGTATCCATTCTGCCCGAGGCACAATCTCGGCCTCATTCCTTATGATGTCGAAGCCTTTGCAATCAGCAAGACTTGATCCCTAGTGGGCTCATTCAGAACAAAACAACTTCACTAGCAGACCAAGGGCCCATTGACTAAATTGCAATTTTTATTTTATTTAATTTTTAAAAATAAAATATTATTAGAATTATAATAATATTTCATTTTATTATAGTTCTATAATTTTTTATTACCATTTAATAAATTAAAATATCATATTAGAGTAATCAATTTAGATTTTAATTTTTAAACTAGTAGTCAACAAATGTAAAAATGAATAAATAAATTTAACAAATATGCTAAACATTAAGATATAATTTAAATTTAACAAATAAAACATTGCATTATTTATTATTATCTTTTTTATAAAATTAATATTTAAATAATAAAAATATATATTTGTACTTTATTGAGTTATTTTGTTTTATAGACTTAAAAAATATATATTTTGTAAATTTATTTTCGATGAATTTATTTAATGTTTCACTTTTAAATATTAAATGTGAATTTCTTTTGAATTGTACAGATTGTAATGGCTCCCAACAAATCAACTTCGGAGGCATGGAAATATGTGACTCATAATGGTGTTGAACTCCATTGTAACAAGTGCTTGAAAGTTTTTACTGGAAGTTTAGCAAGGCTAATGTATCATTTACTTGGCATTACAAGGGGTAAAGTTAGAGGTGTTACTACATGCCCAAATGTGACCCCAGAGATTAGAGCGATTTTAGAAAAAGAGCATTCCTCTTCAATTGCAGCAAAGATGAAGAAAGCACAAACGAAACAAAGAATTGAAGAAGATGTATTTAGATTCTCATCTATTATGTATTCCTCTTCCAATCTACCCAAGGTCACAAGAGCATTAAAAGAAAGTGGAACATTGAGCAGCTTTTGGAAACCAGCAGAGAAACAACAAGTAAATGATGCACTAGCTGATTTGTTTTATACAAGTGTTATTTCATTCAATGTAGTTAGAAATCCGCATTTTTATAATGCAAATCAAAGAGTTGTGGAGTTTGGCAAATGGTACACACCTCCCTCTTCTGAGACTTTCAGGACAACTCTTTTGCAAAGGTCAAAAAATAGAGTGACTGCGAAATTAGTTGAGGTCAACACCTCAAGGAAGGTTACAAGTTGCACTATATTGAGTGACGGATGGTCAAATATAACAAAGGCTATTGATCAATGTTTGGTGGCTTGTCCTGATGGAGTTGTGTTCTTGAAGGTGATTGACACTATGAACAAAAAGAAAACTTCCGAGTACATATTTCAAATACTAGAGGAAGCCATTCTTGAAGTAGGGGTGGAAATATGGTTCAAGTGATAACTAATAGTGCAGCAAATTGTGTTGGAGCTGGAAAACCAATTGTAGAGAAGTACCCACAAATATATTGGATTCCATGTGTAGCACATTGTTTGGATTTGTTGTTTCATGATTTGGCTAAATTCCCTGGGATATATGAAGCAATTCACAAAGGGAGATCAATTGCGAATTTCATAAGAAATCATTGTCTCACATTGAGCCTTTATAGACAACATGCATCTAGAGAGTTGTTGAGGCCCTGTGACACAAAGTTTGCTTCATTTTATCACTTTGAAAATAGTAGTTGAAGAGAAAGCAGCTTTGAGATCTATTATTTGTTCCAATGAGTGGGAAAATCAGCCCTTTCTAACAGTGCAAAGGGGAAGAACATAGAGTAAATTATTTTAAATAGCAGCTTTTGGGAAAGTGGAGCAAAGGTTTTCAGTGTATGTGAACCAAATGTTGATGTGCTTTGTATGGGTGATGGTGACACTCCTTGACTTGGCATGCTTTGTGAAAGCATGGACCGTTGTAAGAAAACTATTCAGAAAGCACTAAACAATGTGGAAGCAAAATACATGGAGATATGGGAAATAGTTGATTTTAGATGGAAAATGATGCACACACCTCTACATGCAGCAGCATGCTATTTGGAGCCTAAGTTATTTCACATTGATAGAAAAGGTGATAGTGAAGTTATGGCAAGGTTTTATGAACTATTAGCAAATTTGAATCAGATCCAACAATTGCAGCTCTAATCAGAGACCAAGGTTAAAAATACAAGATGTTAAAGTAATCAGATTATTTGGTGTGAAGTTTAATTTTAATTTTTCACTTTATATATGTAGGAATATCAAATGAATGAACTACAATGAAGCAAAGATACAATTTATACTGATCTCTATTTGTCAAGCAAATATGTATGTTACAAAGGTAAGGACAGAGTGTACCAATTAATCTTGTTGGAGATGTCAATACCAATCTGTTGTTATGATCTTGAACTATTAATGATTTACTGATATAGATAAGTGTCACTTCTTCAATTGGCAACCTGTAGTTTTATTCGATGCACGATCTTGTACTTGCACTGTATTATTTATGTGTGTTCTTAGATCATGCATCTCAAGAGCATATATAGAATGATGAGAAGGCATGCCTTCCAACAGGCATGCCGCCTCACAATGGGTCGCAACTTTTCATCAGCGATAACCAATGTGTCAAGGCCCAATAGCTATTGTTATCGTTAATATAAGACAACACGATTATGATGGAAGTTAATCACCGCATAGTGGTTACAATAGAAATCGACACCAAATAATGAATAGAAGTCGACACCAATAGTCGATTCATTTTGTGTTCGATTATTATCAATTTTAATCAATTCCAATGTTTAGTCAGCCTTAATAATATTTAATAATTTTATTATATTTAATAATATTATTATAGTAATAACAATATTATTAATATTAAATAATACTATATATAAATTGATTAGTAATAATATAGGATATATGTGAATATAAAATATTATTATTAATCAATATATGTATAATAATATTTAATCATTTTATGATTCAACTTAGGCTACAAACATTAACATAGACAAGATGATAGTGAAGTTATGGCAAGGTTTCATGAACCATTAGCAAATTTGAATCAGATCCAACAATTGCAGCTCTAACCAGAGACCAAGGTTGAAAATACAAGAAAGCCGAAGGGATGTTTGGAATAGCAGCAGCCAAATATGATATTGCACGAGACGAGGTACCTAGCTATAGATGGTGGATCAGCTATGGCGACAAACTCCTGAACTTCAGCGCTTTGCCATTCGAATATTGAGTCAAGGAGCAAGTTCATCAGCTTGTGTGAGGAATTGTAGTTGATTTTACCACATCCGTTCCGAAAAGAGGAACAAGCTGTCTGGAAAGTTAGGAGATCTTGTCTATGTTTGCAGTAATTCAAAATTGTTCATGAATAAATCAGAAAATGAGTCCGCATCTTCTTCACAACAATGAATTTCAGAAGACATAGCAATGCCAAATGCAGATGAGCCTGACTTTTTTCATGAAGAATTGGGTACCAATACTGATGATGATGATACACCATCTGAGCCAAGTGCTCTTGATGACTTAGAGCTCTTTTGAAGTTCTAAAGTCTTGACTTTTGATTGTACCTTTTTGACAGAAAAACATCTTTGCAATCCTGATTTCACATGTTCCTTATGTTGTATCTTTAATAAATGTGCCATTTTTTATAATGATTTCAAATCTATTTAGCAATGTTAACTATTTTGATAATTTATTAGAATATATTACTTATATTTATAAATAAATAAAATTATATAAGGCAAATTTAATCTGAATTTTTTTTTCCAAATTTTTACCCTTGCCGAACTTCATTTCAATTTTATAGTTGCCGAACTCAAATTCGAATTTGAGCCTTGTGACTTAGATTTTAACCAAGCCTTCATCAAGATATTCGAAAATTGTGAATTCTATTGAAAGTTCGAATTTGCAAATAGGGCTGGAGTAATATGGGTGGTGCGAATTACATGCAGGGAGAAGATGAATCGAATTAAATGGGGAAGCCTGTATTAAATGAGGAATTGAATTTAATGAGAAAGCATCGATTTTATAAATAAGGAGTGGTGTGATTTTGAATCTGGGCATTCATATTTAATAAATGGCATAGAATTAATGATAAGAGTGGTCCAATTTTAATGGAAAAGGGGCTCAAATTAAATGCAAAGCCTTTGTTGGAAACAGCGAAATGGAGGGAAACAAGATTTGTTTTTAAACATCAATGAAGAGGCTCAGTTTCTAAGGCCAGGAAATAAAATCAATTAATAAATGAGCTGCAATTCTATTTAGTGATGTGGTGCGATTTTTCTAACAAAAGGGATATAATTTAAAATGCCAAGGGGGCCTGATTTTAATGAAATGGGCTGTAATTTTATTATATGATAAATGCTGCAATTTTAAAAATGGAAAGATGGGATGAAAAGAAGGCAATCAATTTAGTTTTTAAATGTTTAATAGCATTTACTAAGGGTGATCAAACCTTTTAAAAGAAATTGACTTTAAATCACCCAATTACTAATGAGGTTGGCCTAGGAAGAATGGTGAAATAAGGTAATTCGAATTTAATTTTAAAACCTTTTGATTTAATTTAATTGCCAAACTAAGGGGTCGGCCGCCATTGAGACATGCATTTTCAAACTCCAAGTTGCCCATATAAGAAAGATCAATCATTTCATTTTAAACCACAAACAAAACAATTCACAATCAACTAAAATTGAATTAGCAGAGAAGAGTTGGCTGGTGAATTCATAAAGGGAGAAAGACAAATTGATAGCAAAACACTTGCAGATTGAGATGAAAATTAAAACAAAATCGGAGAAGTTTGTTGAAATCTAAGCTTGAACAAAGATAAGAAGTGCAGATCTGGGTATTGTATATCCAGGAATTCCAAATTCAAAGTACAATTCCAGAGTCTAAGCATCAAGATTAGAATGCAAAAATCAGAAAGAAAGAGGAAAATAAAATCAGAAAGAAAGGGAGAAACAAAATAAGAAAATTACGTAATTGTGATATAGCGGCTTGCAAAATTAAGACTAAGACAGGATGGAGATTGGAGATTTCATATAAGTCTGAGAGTTCAAAGATTGGAATTAAGAACAGATCTGAAAGTGGTCTTGTTGCCTTATATCTGTATACCCAAATTTTGAACTTTTGTGTTGAAAATAACATCTTTCTAAAGGCTCGATGTTTTCCCCAGATAGTGGTCTTCATTTTCAGTGTTAACACCCTACTTGACTTTCTTCAACTGAGATTATTTTCCCCCTTTTTCAAAGAAAAGTCACTATGGTTTGAGTGAGAAAACATCAAATGATTTGGTGTAATCAGCTTGATTTTCTTAATTAGTTGAACCAGAATGCTTCTCCTCTCCAGCCTGCAATTCGAATTTTCGAAGAAGCTCCTTCCTGTCAAAAGTTATTAAAGGTTAATCACCCCCCACTTTTTACACAAATCCTCAAGATTCATTAACCTGCAAAAATACAAAGAGTTAATTTACCTTTCTGAAAAACGCAAAATACTTAAGTTAATTAATTCTTTGCAAAAGCGTGAGAGGTTAATTAACTTATTTAAAATTTGTATACATTAATTTAACTTTCTAAAATACGCAAAATTGAGAGGTTAATAATAATTAACCTCTTCCTTGAGCTTTCATTATATTTTTCGTGATTTTCAAAAGATCATTAACCTCTCCATTTTATAACCACTTTTGCAATTCTTTGAGCAAATGTGATCAGCAAAAGTGAAATCGATACCAGTCAAATGTGGCAAGGTATGGACATCCACCAAAGCTTAATGGAATGAAAATTTATGATCAAATATTGCAGCTGGAAACACCCATGCCAAATGAGGATCCTGAGTCACGCAAGTTATTGTGAAATGTTTACCTAGAAGTGATAATGTCTCAGAGAACACCGTAATTGCAGAACATTCATGCAAAGTGTATCAAGGCGACACAAAAACAAAGTATCTTATAAAATACCAAATAGTTGCAGGCCGTCTTCAAAACAAATTCAATGAATCAACTGTAGAGAAAGGGGGATTTTGTTATTGCAGGTTATGTGCAAAATATATATGTTGAAAGATCATTAAAGATTGTGGAATAAATGTAATTGGCTGAATATGAGCCGAATTCCACAACCTTGCTAAGCATCCTCCTTGCATACGCCATAATGGAAGTTTTCAAAGCAATGAAGAGGTGCCATTCAAACCAAAAGACAAGGCATCAAAACGCTTGAGCGAATGCTTGTAGAAAAGCAATGCATGGCAGCATAGGGAAGGCATCGAACTGTTTGAAAGAATGCCTTAAACAGGGAAGCGATCCCAAATATGGTAGTTTAGTAGTTCATAAAGTTTCCCAACATGTTTGAAGTCGGCTCCTTCAAATACAAAGGAAAATACTTCCAAGGTACATAGCTTGAGCACCAGATCCAGTATCACAATCCTAAGTCAGAGATAGGCCAGTTTGAATGTGATGATCTCAGCCAGCACGTGGACGGCGATTGAGCAAAAACAAACATTTTTTTTAAATTGTCTTTGACCACGTAGGCCCCACGTGGCTTCTAACTTATAATAAAATAAAATAAACCCTATTTTGACCATTAAAACACTAAATGTGTAGGTCTTCTTCTCATTTGTAGTTTTATAAAAGTTGCTAAGAGGAAGAGGAAAACATAGAGCAGCAACAGCAGTGAGAAAGGATTGCATTTTGGAGGAAAGATACATTATTGATTTTGATTATTATCGACATCTGATTACGAAGCTGAAATTCTATGTTATTGTTTACTGTTTACTTTTAGTATTTTAGTTGGACTTCTCTTTGTGTCATTTTGATTTCATGCATGAAACTTGGAGCGTTTGGGCAATTTTGCTATATGTACGCCATATTTTTACAATGAAAGTACTTAGCATTTGAATTTTGTTAATTTGCTATGTATTGAGCTTCTAAAATGTCTATGATGAATGGTTTATCAATGTTATGATATGCATATTTGAATTCTCTCTCTATATATAAAAAAATACCCTATTTTTTTATTGTCGTCCCCTGAGGTCTTGTCCCCTAAATTTTGGCTCTGACCCGTACCTGAAACACGTCCCCATCCCCATCCTCAAAACTTCGTGGAGCATAGATATTTTGTCAATAATAAAGACCAGTGTCTCAACACCATAGCTAAGAACTGGCTCTCGGACCCGAGAAAGGAGAAATCATACTTGTCAAAGGTGATTCACAAATCCTTATTGAATGAAGATATTGCCAATATGGTGATCATCCTAAGCAGAGTAACGAGAAATAAAGACTCTCATGAATTTGAAGATTGGATGTTCCTGTTCATCAACATTATATGTAAAGGCATCCAATTTATTGATTGAGCTGAAATTATCAGTGATTGTTTGCACAACCAGTTGTTTGAACTTGAAACAAATCACTACTTCTATATGACTTCCTACCTCTTCTATGCTATTGCTGGAATGAAAAGCTAGCCGGGACTAAATAGACATGGTAACTATGATGATGCAACATTGATTTAACACTACCACTCACAATTACTTTATGAACAAAGTTTGCATCATTTCAGGAGAGTGAATGATGCATTCATTATGCTTACAATTAGAGAGCTCTAGGGAAATATTGGGCTCAGGATATCACTAGAAGCAGCTGTTGTGATCCAACAATATGGTAGTTGTTTTATACAATTCCCAAAGTTCACATATCAGATTGGCAAGTTACAATGGGTACCCTCTCATGTTGCCAAGGTTTGCATATGACAAATTAGCGCTGATTGAAATTTGCAGGCAAGTTAGACAGATTAACAGAATTTGCATAAATAAGCGGATAGATGGCATTCCCTTCCCATTGGGTATTGGTCATTATAGTTGTGAGTCAAGCACTAATGTCAAAAACATTGAAAGATCAATCGCCAAGATTAACTTATATCCCTATACTATGAGATCCCCCTTTGACAGTAAGGGATATGCTATAAATGAATTCAAACTCAGCTCTGGTTTCAATCATTTTACAACTATTCAGGACTTTTGGGAGGATTGCGAAGATGACTTTGAAGTCAGAAGAAGGGACTAGATGAGACTTACAGTAAATCAAATCATTATTTTAAATTAGACTTGGATGTGACTGGTATTGAAGATGATGAGTTAACTTTGATAGACCCGTTCAATTATGAGAAGATACAGTTACTTCTTTTGCCACCAATAGATTGGTCAATTCCAGATTTAAAGAACTTGAATGAAAGGGCAGCTTTTGTAATCAAGAGAACTAAGGAATGGGTAAAAAATAAAATGCTTGAAGCTGCAACCACTCGGCCTCCAGGTAAATAAGGCATTTCAGGAAAGAAAAATGATAGTCATGGTGCTTCCTCTTCTTCCATTTCACAAGAACCTGTCTCTAGTAAAAATGCACATCAGGCTACTTCAAGGAACAATGAGACAGTGAAGATCCAAATAGACCAAATTACCTCACTAAAGCATGCAAAGAGGATTTTACAATAAGAAAAAGGTCTAAGTCAAAAGGGATAATAGCGGACATAATCTAAGAAGATGAAGAGGAGAATGAAAATGTCATCCTTCAGGAACATCCTAGTAATAATGAGCAGCAAATTCCTAGTGTTCTGCCACCTGTCATCATTGCATCTCCCCCTCAGATTGACTTTGTTCCATCCAAGATACCAATGATAGATATCACTCAAGATGAAGATCAAATACCACCCATTCCCAACCTGGCAATGTTCCTGAACCCAACATTCATTGACATTTGAGAACCTTTGCAAGCTTCTTTCACATATTGGTTACAAAAGAGCTCACAAAAGAAGAAAAGGGTGATGCAAGTGGTGACTCCTGATTTAGATGCAGTTGCAAATCTTCTTCAAAAATCAACCAAGGCAAAGAAAACTAAGGTAATGTCAAGGTTCGTGATTGATTCATCTTCAGGGAATCTCTGTGTTGAGTTGGCCAGGCCTATTACAGAAAAGAATATTGAGGAAGCTAGTGAAGGTAACTTCAACAATAGCAAAGTAGATCTCGGTCCGTCATCAACTGAGGGAGATGTTCACAACTTTGAGCTATCTGCAGCCCAACTAGTACAAAGAGCCAAGAAGGAAAACAATCAAAGGATCGGAGCAAAAATCAAGTTCAAATCTTAGTGTCTTATATCAATTCTATTGCTAATCCTTCCAATATACCTTTAGCAACAACTTCTGTATCAGCTCTTATAGGTCCTAAAGGTTGAAGGCATACTTGAAAGGGTCATTGAAGACATACACAAATACCGATCTCATAGTAAGATGATCGAAGCATGGATTATTCAAATGAAGAATGAAGCTTTGGATTTTACGGTTGAAGCAAAGGATATCTATGAGAAAGTTCACTTACAGGAACAGGAAATGGTTAAGGAGCTGGAAATGATCAAAGAGCAATAGTTAGCTTGGCAGGGCATAACAGGAGAACTTCAGGAGATGTCAAAAATTGATCCAAACAATTTGATTGCTGAAAAAGTATTCTCCAGTCCAGAAAATAATCAATCAAATGTATGGTGCAAAAGTATAAACTGGAAGTTGACAAATATTGGTCGAAGTTTGGTTGAGTATGAAAAGCTATTGACAACTTGTGAACAAGTAAGAATGAAAACACTAGAAGAGGTCATTACAATTGTTGCAGGCATATCAGCAGTAAAGGATCTCCAACATAATGATTGCCAAGTCCTCTTGAACATGTTCACTGACAGGATCAAGAGAGATAGCAAACAAAGTGTCTAATGCAGATGCGATGAAGAGACTAAGTGTTATTCCAGTTGCTTTAAATGCCCGCAATATATCAGCTTACCAACGGGAGTTGATGGAAATACAGGACAAACAAGTCACTTCAAAGTTGAAAATGGATAATGTTTTCATTCCTAGCTACAAGCCTATAGCGGAGATTCTTAATGCATATAAGACCTTGAAAAATAAATCCTTAGGTTTGCAGGGATGAATTATTGCTCATCACTTTCCAGAAAGTTCAAAGTGCGATATTACAGCAAAATGTCCAATCTTCTCCTTGTACTTTCTCTTTGCTTCAGAGTTAGTGTTTTTCTCCTTGTTTTCAGTTAGTTTAGTAAAGGTTAATTAACCAATACTTTTTGTGCAAATATCATAAAGTTATTAACCTTATTCAAAATGTGTAAAAAAAGTTGGTTGTTAACCAGGAGATTTTGGTAGTTAGAAGGAAACTTGTCTATATAAGGAAGTGAAGGCAATGTTTCAGGACTTTTGGTTTTTTGTGATTTTGGAGACAGCACTAATTTGGAGTTAGTGTGACTTCATTAAGTGAATGCAAAACAATTTTTGAAGTGTTCTTATATTGTAAGTGTTCAGAATGATACATTGTGTTCATAGTATACGGAAATAAGGATATTTTATTGTTTTCATCTCATGAAGGAAATGGCCATAATTGAATAAGTTTGCTGCAATATACTCTTCTTTGGTATCTATGAAGTATGTATGATTGTTTATAAATCAGATTTTCATCATTGAGAGTACTTATGCGTAGTCTTTGGATTTCAATGATGAAGTTAAATAGAATAGAATCTTTTTAAAAAAATCTTGATAGCTTTGGTATGGTTGTTATCAAGAATCTCAAATAGTGAGATTTATTTCTTTCCCTTGTAAATTTATTCCAAAAATTAAAATTATTATATCATACGAGGGAGCTGCCCCTTTGAAACGCAGAGGAAGACTGTATTCAAGAAATGATCTGTCCAACTGTTGTAGGCAATTTTTCACTCCACCATTGGGCACTTTGTCAAGATATATCCAAAGTGACAAATCTATTTACCAACAGGTCTAAACTCAGAATTATTATAATTGCATCAGGTTTGTTGGTTGATTGAGTTTTCAAGTTTGAGTTAAGGAATTCATTAGTATTCTTCTAGGGGAAATAAGGTGTTTTAAAATTGGGTGTTGGATGAAAGCAACCCTCATAAAATTAGTAGTTAGGCTTGAGGATGAAATAAAAAATGCTAGCATGGTATGGTGAAGTTGGTTAAAGCAAAATTCAGAAAGTTAGAAGTTTTTATTTTTTGGAATTTCAAAATGCAATATAATTTGTAAGTACTTGAAGATCATTTAGATTAGAGATTGCAAAGGTTAAGAACTTCATTTTCGAAGTTAAGATTAAAATTAAGACACGTCTTTAACAACTTTTCTTGTTTTGCAAGATAAACTTGAGAAGGTAAAAGCAAGATGGGAGCTGGAATCCAAGAAGATGGCAAGCAAGCATGACTTTCAAAGGCGTGAGCATGATCTCAAGCGAGTTCAAAGCGAAGACTTCAAGTATTAACAAGTTGCAAGTTGTTCATCAAGGAGATAAGTGAGATGGTGTTCAAGATCAAGGTTTGAAATGAAGATGTAAATCCAAGTTTGAGTACAAAAGCAAATCAAGGTCAAGGAATCAAGACTTCAACTACAAGTGCAAATTCGTGAGCACGATAATGGGAAGGTTTCAAGCCGAAGCTAGTACAAGCAAATTTGATGAAGAGATTTTGAAAGGATGAAGATGGAGCAATTTGAGAATAGGAGCCATCACAATTGACTTGATTATGTTGAGATATTTTCTCATCATCGAGAGGTATTTATTAAGCCTATAAGATAATCATGCTAAGGTGGCGCCCATTTCTTCAACCAATCAGATCATGCCTAGTGTCCCAATGGGAAAGATCACCAATATTATGAAAAGATTCATTGAATTTCCCAAAAGGAAAACGTTAAAAAAAATTATATTCTAAAGGAAGATTTATTGTAAGCCCATGTGGCATTTTATCATTGGCCCATTGATTGGTGCCTTCTTCTATAAGCTTCTACCTAACCAATTTTCTTATTGGCTCTTCGAAGTAATGTAATTTTTATATTGGCCCACATGATGGTGCTTTATTGTAATTGGGCAAGCATTTAATGCTTGTAGCTATTACGTAGACTAGGGTTGTGTTGGCATAGATTTGGCCCTTGATGTTAAATCAACCATGGCCATTCATTGTACTTGGAACTACTATAAAAGGCCAAGGCCTTCTCATTTGTATCTCATTAGAAATTAGAATTAGTTTTAGATTAGCTAAGGGAGAGACTTGGAGAAGTTGTTGCCATAATACTACCAAAATTATTCCGTCTTCATTGTTGGTTTTCATGGTGAATGTTTGTGACATTTGGAATATTGCATGATTTCTACATTTCCTCACTTAGATTAGGATTCCATTTCATGTTGATTAAAAATAGTTTTTAGTTGAATGGTATTAGAATATTGTAATGTTTCTTTAATGGTCATCTTAGTTATTCTTTAGTTTATTAGGTAGTTTCTATTTTCATCTTTAGTTTACAATTGTTTCTTTTAGAAACATCGTCTTTGTAAATCTATACAAGGAGCTTTCATCTCCTCTGTTTAATACAATATTGATTTACCATGACATGGTATCAAAGCGGATCGATGGGATTTCATAAAATTTGGTGAATTTTTTAAGAAAAATTTGAGCCTCTTTTGATCAGGATTTTTTTCCAAAAATTTGTTCTTTGACCTTTTAAAATAAAAATCGTTGGAGGTATTTTATGAAAATTGTGGTTCGTCTTTGAAAATTTTTGCTGAAAATCGCAAGCCTGGTCAAGGGTTATGATCGCACAATTTCTTGGTTTGAGCAAAAGTCTCTAATTTTCGAAGGTTGCATGTACTTGCATGTTTGTTGCATGTGAGTTGCATGTTCTTGCATGTTGCTTGCATGTGCATTTTGTGAATTGCATTTTGCGAATTGCATGTTGTTTGCATGTGCTTTTTGTGAGTTCCATATTGCTTGCATATGATGTTTACCACGCGAAGTCTCATGTTTTGCCGCATGAAGGTTTCTCTAATGGGTTTTCATAATTATTCCTTTAAAAATTTCTAATGGGTTTTCAAAAAAATTTCCCTTAAAAATTTCTAATGGGTTTCAATAGTTTTTTTCCCTTTAAAAGATTTCTAGTGGGTTTTAATAATTTTGTTCCTTCAAAAAAAAAAATTGGGTTCATAGTTTTTTCCTAAAAAATTAAGGGTTTGCTTCTGTCAAAGAGGGCTCTCTGGTTTCTAGAAAGGTTTTACCGATGTTTTGTATGTTGATCCATGTCTATGATTTTGTTCCATCTCTCTATTTGGTTTTTCAATTTTATCCTCAAAAATCATTTCAGGATTCTATAATTCGCAAAGTTGTGTGGGATTCCTTTGTGGGTTTTTACCGATTTTCCGAAGAAAAAAAAATGATTTGTAATCTTGGGTTTGGCAATTTTTTCCTCAAAAAATGTGATTTTTTGCAATCTATTCTGGGGCATCATGCTCTTTTGCAAAATTTTGGAGGGTTTGCCTATTTTTCCTCAAAATCGCGACAGTTGTTCTCGATGTGTGTCTCTAGCTATAGGGAGGGACAACTCTGTTATCCAACATTAGGTTGGACATTTTGTGATGATTTTTGGTCAAAAGTTTTACAAATTTTGGGAGGGTTAGTGCCAAACTCATCTCAGTGGCAAAGTCAGTGGAAGGCTCTTGTATCTTCTTGCAGAGCATTCTGAAGAAGGGGGCAACCTTCTCTATTTTTTCTAGACGGATTTTGGCACCTTGGTCATTACCATTCTGCAGATCCAAGGAGGGTCTTAGCAACAGCAGAATGTTTTAAAGAATTTATGACCACGAGACATGTACAGTCTTCTACAGGGTAGTTAGACGATGACAATTAAGGGAGGGTATTAGAATATTGTGATGTTTCTTTAAATAAATCATCTTAATTAGTCTTTAGTTTATTAGGTAGTTTCTATTTTCATCTTTAGTTCATGATTGTTTCATAACAGAAACATCGTCTTTGTAAATTTATACAAGGAGCTTTCATCTCCTCAGTTTAATACAACATCGATTTACCATAACACCAATTGCTATTTCCTTGTGAGATCATGTCAATGCCTAAGTTTTATTTATAGGAACAAAAGCGTCTAAAACTCCATTGTCTTCGATGCATATTTTGACATTGTCTATCATATAGGTAGAAATTTGACGTAAAATATTCAACACACCCATGACTCATTCATGCGTCTATCTCAATATATATATGCGTTTATCTCAATATATTCATCTTAATGGCCACACTTCTACAAGCGAACCATGAATTGAATTAAAACAAGACTTGCACCGAATGCGAACTGGACCCAGATTCAACAATAAACCCCCCAAACCCAGTAACATAGTTTGTAAATAATTTTATTGCATTTCCTTTATGATTATTTACTTGTGAATGCATATTGCAAATTCCTATTGGAAATCAGTCTTGAATTTATTAGAAACGACTTGCAAAAAGGATGGCCAGTCTTTCGAGTTCACAAGATATGAAGCACGCCACCTCGATATGAGTGGTTGAGAAATCCTACCATGCTCGTGGATCGGGGTGTTGAGGACAAGAAAAACCAATCATGCCCATGGGCTTGAGGATCTTATCAAGCACGCCACCCCAAGATGGATGGACCAGAAATCCTGCCATGCTCGTGGGTTGGGCAGCAAATAAGTGCTCTTGGGCTTGATCAAAGACGACAACCAACTTCCAAGGTGGATAGAGGGATGGATTGGACCCAAGATCCTATCAAGTACACCACCCCAAGATGGATGGATAGGGAATTTCACCAATGCTCTCGCAATACAAGAACAAACATCCTTGTGATTGCAGTTTGCAAACATTTCCAACGATTTCTTAATATGGTTACTATACGAACATGCCTTGGAAGATTTATTAATGCTATTAAGATACTTTGATTTTTAATAGGATTGATACTCATATGGATTTATATGCAATAACAAAATCTTAATATTTAATGTTAATACATTGAATTTCTTGCATATGCTTACTTCATAATGATTATTAATTAATATTGTTTGTAGGACCTAAACCAAGATGATCTTACTTAAAGCATTACAAAAGATTATATTAATATTAGGTTATATTTGTAAATAAATTGCATTCTTCAAAAAAAGTTGGAATTGCTATTTTAGGGTAAAATGAAGAAGATCCCAAGAAGGAACATTACAAGAGATCCATATACATTACTATGGTCGAGTGAACCTTTGTTTATTGCTCTACCAAAGTGAATCTGCAAACAACTCATGGCCTCAAAGAGCCAACCAAATGTTAATTGTGTTTTAATCACAAACCCAATATCAAATTGCATAACTTATACAGTGGCTCAAATCCACCAATTCCCTACATAAAATAAACACAAATATTCTAGAACTGAGATGCCCTAGTGAGTATTGTAATATAACAATCTTGCATCCATAGGAATACTTGTAAATACTTTCATGACAATTCCAAAGGCAAACATTTGAGAAAAAGTAAATTATACTTAATCTCATAATCCTTCACATGATAAGCATAAGGAAATCACCCCAAGAGCTCCTAATGGTCTGAGCAAATCAAAGTATGCCACATGTTGGCACCAAAGTGATCGTATTTTTCATGATATACATCTTCAAGCCCAAAAACCAAACTTGAATAACCCAACCTTAATTAAATTCCTCATGTCCCTTGAATGATTTGTGTATGAAGCTTTAAGGATTTTGGACCAAAGAAAACAGAGTCATTCAGAATTGATAGTTGTCTTGCAGAAGCAAGAAAGCATGGATTATACTTAAGTGAAGCCCAAACTCAAATGTCCATAGATAGCACATCATTTTCTAGGGAATCCATTTTGTAAAATATGAGCATTTAGGGGGAAATAAAAATGAAAAAAACCTATGTTCCATGGTGTTTCCAAGATGCAGACAGCTACAATATAGGAATGCATATCAATGACAGCAGGGCATAGGAGGCCATTTTTTGGGAACAACAAGAAAAAAGGGGAAAAATTTGAATATTGTATGTGCCTTCAAAAAAAGTAGATGTAAGCACCTCAATTGGAATTAACAGTACAAAGCTCACCCTAGAAGACGTAAACTACTTATACAATCCTAATGTATAGAAAGTGAAATGTTTACCCATGAAAGCATCTAAGTACAAACTTTGTCAAGCACATAAGATAGTCATTACACTATGGAAACTCTACAAAATTGACCTATAACACAGATCCTTAACTTATCTTGCACTGCAATTACAAACATACAATAAAAAGAAACTCCCGAATACAAGCTTCTAAGATATAGAAAATTAAGAAAGAAAATAAAACCCGAAGTAGCAGTAGTTGACATCTTCTCTGCTGAAATTTAATTTGACTATTTTCTATATCCAATTCATCTTGATTTGACAAATACCTGCTGAACATGTTCCTCCACACTTGCTGCTTTGACAGGAAAGACATCCTCAAAAGTTGTCTAGAAAAAAACAAAAAAGTTAACAAATCAGTACACAAATATATGATGCAGTATCAAGTAATCACTAATTTAGTACAAAATATATTTTATTTATCAGCGAACTGTTTCAACAAAACAAAGAGAACTTTCCTTTGACACTTCAGCAAACTAACATACGAGAAGAGTTGACAAATAAACTGCAGCTGACTAACATGTTCATCCCCCAAATAGTAAGAAGTTGGAACCAATCAATCAGTTTGAAAGCTGCTAGCACCAAGCAAAACTTGGACCTCATCAAATTTTTCAACATTTCAGAAATGAAAAATATGTCAAATATATTGATTTGAATAAAGCAATGTAGAAAGATAGGCACAAGCATTTTTAGTTCATGAGAATTTCACAAATATATGATAACACACAGAATAATGTGAATAAAATAATGAACAACACTCAACCTCTCTATTCTTCAGAGCATAATTCGCAGGCTACACAGACATGTAATAACCCCATCCAATTGCTTTAGACAAATTGCACAAAGCAAATGTCTTCGTCCAAAGGCATTCCATGGACAGGACATAACTAATATGTAATAATATCGCTGTCAAGGAGAAGAACAAACAGTTTGACCAAAAAATGGATTAGTTAATTTATGGCATTATTAGTAAAAAAAAGTTAAAGATCGATTAGATGTATGATTAAGTAAGTTGTTTGAAGGGACATGATGGAAGAGATACTTATCACATCACGCACAATCGATGGCTATTAGGAGGTTCATTGTTCACCAAAGAGACATCAAAGATTTGTCTTATATAGTTATTTCATATGCGAAGTGCCCAGAAGAGCCATTATACAGCCAAGTAAGAGGGGAAAATACCTGTCCAATTACAAGGTGAAGGATGTATGCCCAAAGTGAGGATTAAGCCAAGACGGTGTCAAGAGGTTGCATAAATGCAAAAGATATATGAAGGAGAGCGACAGAAATATGACTCTAACTATTTCATATCAAACTCGCAGCTATTCATTGCATGATTATAAGGAGATCAGTCAGGAACAGCAACATTACAAAATAAAGATAAGAAGTTATACTCTTGTATCAATTATAAAATAGGTGAAGCAAAACAATTTTAGTGCATTGTGCATATATAATTATCAAACATATTGTATGTTGGGATCTACATTAGATTTCAGAACTGACTTCTCTTGAAACAGCATATTGGAATTTGCATCACATAGGGAAGCTTATATTATAGTCTATTATGGTCTATTAGAGCATTTCATATTCATATAAGACTCCATAACTAAGCCCTTTTCTTGAAGACATTTTTTATATAAGTTTACAGAGCAATATTTCCATTATACATTTCCAATCAAAGCCATAAGAACCATAACCATAATTGACTCATTAAATTGTGAAATTAGAGAAAATCTCACAAGGGACATTACAGTAGTATCAGAGTTGATGAACCTGCAGTCTCTGAAGTTATATGAGTGAGGGAGAGAAGATATTATAGCCACAAGATAAGAAGATAGTGGAACGTAATGTCCCTGATTAGTGAATACCTGATTTTTTATTCTAAATTACAAATTCTGCAATATAGTCCATAATATTTTAATATACATGAGTAACTTCATGGATAGCCAAATATATACATAGATTAACAGCAAAAATATTACAAAGAATAATGAATATTTCTTCCCACCCATAACCAATCAAGGTTTAGTTTGGTAGGAAAGTCTCAAGAGGGCACCTGTAAACTGATCGACCCAACTAAGCCAAAGAGCATGTGGCGTCCCAATATGACAATTCACCTCTTGGCCCACAAGAGGCAGGAACGTCCCACTATGATAATTCCATCCCTTGGGTGGCCTACTTAGCTTGAAGGAACCAGTAAACTACAATTACCTAACTTACTTCCTCCATTCATCATGATTGCTTACAAGGTAGGGCACATACACCTTATATAAACAATTTAAGAAATATAAACAAGATTAATAATTATTCTCTCTCTCTCTCTCTCTCTCTATTATAATATAGCTGATATATATAATTCTGATTTCATCAAATTGACATATATATAATTCTGATTTCATTGTTAACATATATATATATAAGAACATGTAATAGTTCTCATCTTTAATAGAATTCAAATATAATATTCTATCACCAGTATTTAATTCATAGTTACTTGCTAATAATATATATATAATCTTTCTCATCCTATCCATATGAGTACCAAGTTTTACCTTATAATCCTTGGTTCTCTAATTCCCACGATGAGAACTACCATATCTTTCCTCTTCGATGCCCACTACTTCTCCCTTAGAAATACTCAATATATAAAATTCAGTTTTCCATCAAATGCTAGATATTGTTTCTTGATCTATACCAATGTAAATGATGATTTTCTCCAAATCTGATTCCTCAATGCCTTTTTGGTAAAGTGTTGAGACTTATTTTATACTTTTGTCTTTCGAAAGTCACACTTCTTTGATAAGACATGTCTTATTATTATAATTGCATCTCTTCAAAACAATCAATAAGCCTTCTATCTTGCTTGTTTAATAACTCATTTGTCTAATTGTTAATAGCAACCATTCTCAATATTAATCGATAGTATTACCACTTCTTAACCTGTAAATACTACCATCGATCGCTCAAAAAGGCGCCTCATTATGCTGAATAGGTGATAGTATTTAAAGATTTGTAAGTCGTTGACTCAAATATTCCTCTATTTCAGCCATCAATATGGGGACCCTTCTTTTATCACTAACTTAATGATTTAATGGTATCATATCCTTTTCCCTTATCATAGGAGGTCGATACGTGCCTCCACCATAATTGATGTAGTTCATTTCATATTATCACATCTTTGAAGATAGTTGCACTCCATCTATCATCTCATTCGTATCTATCGTCTCTGTGATACTGGAAAAGAACAATCGCATTCTTTATGATTTTTGGAATCATCCTTATTAATTCTCCATTGTATACATGGAGTGTTTTGTGCAATTATATTGTAGCATCCTCAAGGCTTTGTCACCATGCTGGCTAATCATCCCGTCTATGATTTGTTACATATTTTCTTATGTGTAATTATCGAGGATGCTTATATGTAAGTATATTATATTTTAATTAATTATTATTTATTTACTTATTTATTTGTTTTATATTTTAGTTTTATTATTTTATTTATTATTAAATATATTTCAGAAGAGGGACATCACAATCTGCACTTCCCCAAAATTGTTTGGCGTCAAGCAATGCCAATTTTGTAATGTTCCAAGTGGCACCACTTTTCTTCAAGGAAGACAATCTGTACAGCTGTAGTCGGAGGTAGACGAAATCTTCCACTTCAAAACTCCACTCAACCCTATGCTTATCGGCATACATCTTCTGCTGATTTTGGGCCAGTTGTAGGTTATCCTTGAGAGACCGAAGGATATTCAAACTCTACTGCAACCAGTCCTTAACCCTCGATGCACAACTATCACCTAACGCCAAATCCTCAAATGACGAAGCCTCATAACCATAAAGTGCCTTGAATGGTGACATACCTATAGACATCTGATAGGTAGTGTTGTAACAGTGCTCTCCTAAATGAAGCCAATGGATCCTCAGATAGCCCTCCAACCACTTGTTCACAATCTTTGTCTGACCATCCGTCTGTAGGTGGTAACTTGTACTCGTTGACAACTCCCTACTTGCAAAGCAAAATAGTTCTATTCAGAAAGTATTGAGGAAACAGCTATCCCTGTTGCTGACTATGTTCTGCGAGAGGCCATGCAAGCAGAACACCTCTCAAAAAAACAACTCGGACACCTGAGCTGCCTAAAATCCCGTGGGAACAACAAACAAATGGGCACATTTGATCAAACAATCCACTACGACATAAATGCAATCCTTCCCTTGCACCTTGGGAAGTCCGATGATGAAATCCATCGAGATGCTTTCCCATTTTTGTTTCGATATTGGCAAAGGCTGAAGTAACCTTGCAGGCAAGGTATGCTTGGATTTATTCTGTTGGCAAGTGGAACATTCCCTCACATACTATAGTACATCATCTTTGAGGCCCTTCCAAGCAAACCTCTCCTGAATTTGCCTATACGTCTTGAGGTACCCTGGGTGTCCTACCAGAGGTGAGTCGTGAACTTCCAGCAAAATCTTCTCCTTCATCTTCGATTCGAGTACCAAATAGATTCTATCCTTGTAGTAGATGATATTGTTGACCACATTTTACCTGTCATCCTGTATTTGACCATTCATCAACTGGCACGCAAAGGTATTCTTGGAGCACTCAACCAACAAATGAGCCTTCCAATCTATCGAAATCTATGACAGTGAACATAAGCCAGGTCTTCTTGGCAATGTGTCGACCACCACATTATTCTTCCCCTTCACGTACTCAATGTCAAAATCGTATGCTTGGATTTCGCTCACCCATTTATGTTACCGCTCGTTCAAGTCCTGCTCCAAGAAATATCTCATACTGATGTGGTCTTTCTGCACAACAAATTTGGCTCCCACGAGGTATTACAAAAACTTGGCCAATGCGTGCATGCTAGCGAGCATCTCCTTATCATAGATTGAGTACAGTCGTTCGGCTCCCGAGAGTTTCCAACTCTCGAAGGCAATGGGGTGATGATCTTGCATTAGCACTACTCCAATGCCTTCTCCTAATGCATCGCACTCCAAGACGAAGGGTCAAGTAAAGTCTGGCAGTGCATGTACTGAATACTCACTCTTGATTTCCTTCAATATATCAAAGGCTTGTTGTGCCTACTAATCCCAATGGAAAGGTTGTGAAAACCCTTTCACAAATCTTCTATAATAACTACACAATTCGAAGAGCCCATGCAGCTCTATGAGTGTTCTAGGTGTGAGCCAATCAAGAATTGCCTGAATTTTCCCCTGATGCACCTAAACCCCCTAAGCACTGATGACATGACCCAAGTACAAGATTTCAGTCATCCCAAATTCACATTTGGACCACTTTGCAAACAACGAGTGTAACTCAATGATTCCTAATACCTCGTCCAAATGTCTCAGATGTTCCTCCCACGTCTTGTTGTAAATAAGTATGTCGCCAAAGAACACCAGCAAAAACTTACGCAGCTACGTGTTGAAGATGCGGTTCATGCAGGACTAGAAGGTGGTCGGAGCATTGGTCAACCAAAACAGCATGACCAAGAATTCGTAGTGTCCATAGTGCCAACGAAATGTTGTCTTCTGGGCATCTTGCTCCTTTGTGTGGATCTGGTGGTAGCCAGAGCTTAGATCAATCTTGGAGAAGTAGACTGCTTCGTGTATTTCTTCCAACAACTCATTAATCCTGGGGATGGTGTAGCTATTCTTGATGGTCTTCTTCTTCAACGCACAGTAGTCGACGCACATCCTAAGGGTCTCATCCTTCCTCTTTACCAACACTATTGAGGATGCAAAGGGACTAGAGTTGGGCCTAATCCATCCTTTGTCAAGGAAATCCTAGATCGTCTTCTCTATCTCTTCTTTGAACTTTTTAGGATGGCGATAAGGCGTGGTGATAACAGGCTTGGCTCCTTCCTACAACTCGATGGTGTGCTCAAAGCCTCTATGTGAGGGGATACTGAGTGGAATATCTACGAAAACCAAACTGTACTTGCCCAACACTGCCTAAAGCTCGTCATCATGGTAGTAGGCTTGTTGCCCACTCAAGCGTTTGGTTGAGACCAAGTAGTATGTCGCCCAAATGACATCATCATGTCTAAAAATTGCTTCCATCCATTTTGTTGAAATCCCCCTCAAGCTGCCATTCGACATTCCTCTTAGTACCACCTTCTTGCCATCCACTTCAAATGAGAACTCCATCCTCTTGAAGCTCTGTGTGCACTGTTCTAGGGTCTTCATCCATTGAATGCCCAATATGACATTTGTATCATCCAAATCTACCACAAAGAAATCATCTATCACAGTGTAGTTCCCCATGGTGATGCTCAATTGTGGAGCCAGATGAGTACATGACAATAGATTTCCTCCTGCCACCTTGACTTCGAACCCTTCATGTTCCTCTGTATGCAAACCCCTCCTAGTGACGAGTGATGAGTTGATGAAATTGAGTGTGATCTCACTATTGAGCATGACTACAACCCTCATACCCCTGGAGTGTACCACGAACCCAAAACACATTGCACTTAGACTGCCAGCCAGTGTCGCAATGGTGCCTCCCCTCCATACCAGTGTGGCAATTTTCGCCGAACGATTTATGTCTTCTTTAGCCTCCTCTTTTCCCTACAGCTCATATTCCTCATTCTCATCCTCGTTGTCGAACACTACCTCAATGTAGTGGATCTTTCCCTTGCCTGAGCATCGCTGCCCAGGTTTCCATGGCTCCTTGCAGGTGTAGCAGAGCTTTCTCCTCCTGAGCTCCTGCCTTGTGGCCTCCTCCAATGACAACTTCTTCGACTAGGATTTGTTGTCTTTCTCCTTCGATGCGAGGGGTGCTTTGGCGTGCATCTAACTCTTGGAAGAAAAAGATGATGTAGCCATGTCACGCACCTTCTTAACTACTTCAATGAGCATGTTGGGGTTAAACCCTCTGACTCAACCCTTTAGGGCTTCCATCAATCCATCCATGAACAACACAACCAATCTTCTTTCCAAGATGTTAGTAACCAAACTGACAGCCTCTGAATGTCTATGATGTAATTGTCCACCGATCCGGTCTGCTTCAGTTGAGTCAACTCCTTGAAGTTGAGCTCTAGATCCTTCCCGTCAAAGTGGTCTATAATTCTCTCCATGAAATCAGCATATGACATGACTCGATCATGACCGAGGGTGACCATCCCATGGTGCCACCATTTGCGAGCGACTCCTAGGTGAAGTGTTGCAAACTTGATTGCCTCATCTTCAAGCATTGGGTTGAGTTGGAAGTAAGTATCTTCTTTTTGTACCCACGCTCGTGCTGATGTTTTTTCGAACCCATCAAAAGATGATAAATTAAGCTTGCCAATCTTCCGTTTGATGTCATCGTTGTAAGGGCCACAGCTCCTGGTGTCAGAATATTTCATTCATAGCTCCGCATAATTCTTGAAGGATATATCTTCCTCAAGATCCGCATCCTTCCAATCTTGTCTCAACTACTCTTGCATCTCCTGGAAAGTGGGCTCTCGTTCTCTATGAGGTGCTTCTGTTCTTTAGGGAAATGTCGGCATCAACGGCCGAGAATGTGAGCATTGTCTGTTTGACCTTCCAGCGACCGAATTATCGCCATTTCCATTGTGATCTCCATTTGTCCTACCTTCTGCCAATTGTCGCAATGTCTCCTCCATGAGTTATTGTCATTGTTCTCCCCTAACCATGGCTTCATTGAGCTAAAGTTAGCTTTTAGTTAGTTCCCTCAACAATGTCATGATTTCAGCATTAAGTTCCTGCAGTTCCCCCATTCAGTCTGCAAAATAGTACCTCTTCTCGTGTATACTATGAGCTCGTTTGGCATTCACTTCCCCGGGGGCTAGCAAGATCACTGACTTTGATACCAATGTAATGTCCCAAGTGGTAATACGACTCATACGGTACTATGACTCTCACCCTAATATGGCAAGAACTCTCTCAACTCCCTCACCTGTGCAAATTCATGCAATAATCCCTTCGTATGGCACAATGGTTTCTTACGTACGGTCCTTCACCTCCATCGTACAATAGCCAACTTCCCCCTCCCGTACATACGACCATACCCATACGGTCAAGCACACGTACGGTGACTATAAGAGATGTGGTCGCAAATATAAGTTGATGTCGCCTATAAATACTCCACCCGTATGATGAAACACCCATATGACACTTATGTTATCGGTTATCCAACCTGTACGAAGTCGTACATGGACGAAACTTTAATCTTGCCTCAATGATATCGTGGACAAATAGCGGATTATTATGCGTATTAATATATGGAAGATGCACAGATGAAACTTTACACATGGAAGAGGTGAATACACTCCAATGATGGGCTAAATTGTCAATAACATAATATCTATATTTTCAAATGATGAAGTTATTTCCCATATTACATCGATGATATCTTCAACTAAAGGCTTCACAAATTCGGACCAAGGAGCAGAATAGGGTGAGGAGTGACTCCCACCGAAACTGCGAAGGCAAGAATAGGGGGGATCTCACCTCCGAAATGATGAACAATGCAAAATTCCAACTGAAATTGCAAATACAAAAGAAACATAAAACTCACGATGACTGCCTACAATGCCAAACACGGACTTATAAAGAGCTCCAAGAAGTTTCCCGAAGGGTTACAAGCAGGTCGACAATAGTTTATTACTTTTGTTTTATTATTAAATTAATTAATTAAAAGGGTCTGTAAGTATTATTATTAAGATTGGGACCACTTAATCAATTGATTTAATTGAGTCATTTAATTATTTCGAGGACATTACAAATTTATACTTTCACCGTGGGTAGCTTCTACTACACAACTCTAATATCATTTCAACTTGCAAATTTGAATCAAATAACTCAAGTATATGAATTGCAAGGTTGTAAATTTAAACAAGTCTTCTCTCTTCTCTTTGAGATAAGGAACAAGGTCATAGCGTCAAATTGATTTGGATTGACCTAATAATTGCACAATAGCTTGTTTTCATTCATGATATCACATATAATTTCATATCTTCTAATTCACTCTAGTTTATTCATGTATTCTAGATTAAGAATACGGAGAATACACAATGCAAAACACGAAGTATACACTTGAATACATGAGGGTACAAAGCATAACCAAAGTACACACATAAACATATGAAGATACAAAGTCATACAAAGTATACCCATAATACATGCATTGTTAAATTCTCCTTATTGCCTAGAATACATTCATTGATTCATCATCTTACGATTTTATCGTGGAGATTCCGTTACTAGACCCTAAGGCTAGGGGAGCATTGTGATTACTAAATTTGTTCCTCCATAAAGCTCCATCTATTTGTTGTCGCTTTTTCTTTTGATTGTATGCTCTTAAGATCTCCTTCTCCGTACCTTGTTTTCATACTATTTGATTTTTCCTTTGCTTCTTCGTCAGATATTTCTTCTATGTTATGATTTCGGTCTTCTTCCCACATATGTGTCCTGGTTCCCAATGGTCTTTGCATTTGAAACACAAAAATTTCTAACTTTCTTTATTTGGTCCTTAAGATTGCAAACAAGTGCACTCCTTCATTCCTCATTGCACTTGTAACACAATTTCTTTTTTCTTCCCTCCTCTTGTTTACAAACATGGCCTCACTCCCATGTCTCTTTACAATTGAAACATAATCCTTCTTTTTGAAACCTCTAATGATCATTTTTAGAGAGAATGGTGTTATTATGTTTGTCTTTATTATAGGGAGGTTCGGTATAGTGGATTGAGGTTATGTTGCTTGTTGATGACATTCCTGACCTCAAGGTTGTATCAAAGGCATCTTCGAGAGATGTGTGTTCAAGAGCACTTACCAAACCTTTTAGTGAATCTTTTAATCCCTCTACAAATAGATAACTAAGTATGTCATCATCCACCCAAAACTTGGACTGAAATTCTTTGGAATTCAGCTATACAATTTCTCTACTGCTCATTGTTGTTTAGTTTCTGTTAACATTTTATAATATTCTTAGGGATGTTTTCTATCAAACCTCTTAATAAGTCTTTGTGAGAATTCTTCATAGGAGGTGATATTTTGATGACCTTGGGTGTGGATTCCATGGTGCCACCATTCATGTGCCAATCCCTCTAAATAGAGGATAGCAAATTGGAGCACATCTTCGGTCACTAGGCTGAGGGTGAAATAAGTGTTCAATCTTTATAGCCAAGCATGAGCTGTAATCTTTCCTGATCCATCAAAATTCAGAAGCCTTACTTTATTTACTTTATGTTTTAGGTCCTTTTTAGGATGTCTCCTTGCTTTCTTAGGTGTCTCATGTCTTTGTGCTTCATAAAACTCCCTAAATGTTATAAGTTCTATAATTTTTGGCTCAACACTTGCATAGGCTCTAACAATGTCTAGGGTGTTATTTGTAGGTTGATCAATTCCTTCTTCCTCCCTCGATATATCTTCTCTAGGTAGAAAAGGTGGTTTGGGTACCCTAGATGTTGATGACCCATTATTATTCTCGGAGTGGTTGGAACTTATGTCTCTTCGATTTGAAGAAGTATTCTTAAGGCTATTAATTGAGTTTCCCATGTTTTGCAAAGTCAAAGGAGTGCTTGGTTTGATTTTTCTATTTGGCTCATAAGGGTTTGTGTAATATCCCCTAGTAAGATATCTGGGGATTAAGGGACAACTAATTCGAATTCTTTTATTCTGTTATGAATTATGTTCTTCATTTCAATATATATAAAATCCCATGTCTGACTAATGTAAAATATTGGGACAATGTTCTCCAAGGTTTAATTACAAGCTGGATGAAATAGCATTCATTGATTGTCTATTCAATGTTCGTTTTCATATATGTTGATGATTGTCTCAAAATGGTGATGAATCAAAGTTGGTAGTTCTAGAAAATGCTATCACTGTTTCACATATAATTCTTAATTCTTGTGTGCTTCATACTTATCTTTCTCTTATAATCGACTTAATCAGTCTATGGATCCTCTTCATGAATTTGGTGTGGTTTGATTCATAAATTATCGATCTAGTTGTGGCTGTTATCATGTGTTGACGAATTTACATTTACATTTATTATTGTTTCCGATCAGTAACCTTCACCAATTAGTTTAGACACTAGTCTTCATCTCTTTAGCTAATCTCTTTTCCCTCTATCGGTTATTACTGATACCTTAACAATTCTTGCCGCTACCAGATATTGCTGAATATATTTATATATATATATATATTAATGTATTGATATAGGTTGCTGGATATACGGATATACTGCAGTAAGTCTTCCTCCTATCAATGCTTGTCTATTTATTTTTTGTATTCAACTCCCACTGGCTATTGCATAGTAGATCGCTAAGTACGTATCCCACTGGCTATGAATCTAGCGATTGCAGAGTATATCTTCCACCGTCTATGGATATGATTAATCCCATCGTATGTCTTCCACCATATAAGAATATGGTTAAGTGCAGAGGCTATATTTTATCAGCTATGAGTATGGTTGTTCACGTATTATATATTATTCTGGCTATAAATTTGGGATATAAGTCTAAGTCTGTCTCCCCGTAATTGCCACTCGATCTCCAATTATATCGGTGCTCCCATTCTCGTGATTCATTTGACCACAATTTTTAATCCTTTATTTATAATTGACTGGCCACATGTCCATGCTCGGCACAACCATATATCTTTTGCGTTGATTATTAATCTGTGTGTCATTTTATTTCTTCCTCCATAGTATTCGATTCCAATCCTATTCGGTGTCTCATTATTGGACGCACAAAACAAATATTTTGTCGAATATTGTGTTTCCCTATTTTTCTTATCTTCTCTCTCCATATCCCCCCTTCTCCTGTCTAATTAATCTCTTTTATATGTACGTGTTCTTGAAAGAGCGATTAGAGGTCGTGTCCTCTCAAGCAGCCTTGTTGGTCTGTATTAGACTGCGTAACAAGTTTTTTAATATAAAATATAAAGATTATATTATAGTATTAATGTGATAGTATATTAATATATGTGAATATTATTATATTCAATGTTAATAAAATATTAAAAGATTATTTAATATTAATATTATATTATATATATTAATTATAATTTTAATATCGATAAAATATATATTATAATATTATTAATTTATTTTCTTTTGTATTATATTAGAATTTATTATTATTATAACATGAATAATATATTGTATTGTTATATTTAATAATGTGATTATATAATGTTATATTATTTTCTTTTATTATTATATTAATAATAAATTATATTATAATTTATTATTAATAATTTAATTATTAATTTATTATTTAATATTAAATCCTGTTTCGGAGGGGACATTACAATTTGATTGGTTTGTTCCATGAAAGTTCTCATAACATTGGCTATTTGCTCATTCATGTTGGCTTTACTCCCTCTTATTTGATAGGTTTGCATTAATTATTCCTCACATTATGGTATGATTATGCTTTGATACCAATTGTAATGTCCCGGATTAGTGGTTACCTAAATTTTTAATCTCAATTACAAATTCCACAATATAGTCCATCATTTTTTAATATACATGAATAACTTCGTAGATAGCCAAATATATACACATATTAACAACAAATATATCACAAAGATTAATGAAAATATATCTTCCTACCAATAACTAATCATGGTGTAGTTTGGTAGGAAAGTCTCGAGAGGGTGCCCTGTAAACTGTTCAACCCAACTAAGCCCAAGAGCATGCAGTGTCCCACTATGACAACTCACCTTTGGCCTACAAGGGACGGGGACATCCCACCATGACAATTTCATCCCTTGGGGAAGCCTACTTAGCTTGGGAGAACCAGTAAACTGCAATTCACAAACTTACTTCCTCCATTTGTCACGATTGCTTACAAGGTAGGGCACATACACCTTATGCAAATAATTTAAGAAATGTAAGCAACATAATTTGTTGATGATCTATCCCAATCTATTCTATACACACACACACACACACACATATTCATATATGAATTATAATATAACTGATATATATAATTCTGATTTCATCATTGTTAGCATGTGTGTGTGTATTATTACATGTAATAATTCTTATCTTTAATAGAATTTAAATATAATATTCTATCACAACTATTTAATTCATAGTTACTTGCTAATAACATATATATATATATATATATATATATATATATATATATAATGTGATAAGTACCAAGTTTTACCTTATAATCCTCTAATATATATATATATATATATATATATATATATATAATGTGATAAGTACCAAGTTTTACCTTATAATCCTCTAATTCCCATGATGAGAACTACTATATCTTTCACCTTTGATGCCTAATACTTCTCACTTAGGAAAACTTACTATATAAAATTCATTTTTCCATCAAATGCTAGATATTGATTCTTGATCAATACCAACATATATGATGATCTTCTCCAAATCTGATTCCTCAATGCCCTTTTGGTGAAGTGTTGAGACTTATTTGACACTTTCGTCTTTTGAAAGTTACACCTCGTTGATAAGACATGTCTTCTTATTACTAATTGCATCTCTTTAAAACAACCTGATAAGTCTTCTATCTTGCTTGTTTAATAAGTCATTTGTCTAATTGTTAATAGCAACCACTCCCAATACTAATTGACAGTATTACCACTTCTTAACCTATAAGTATTGCCATTGATCACTCAGACAAGTGCCTCATTATATTGACTAGTTGATAGTGTTTAAAGATTTGAAAGTCGTTTACTCAAATATTCCTTTGTTTCAGTCATCAATATGTGGACCCTTCTTTTATCACTAACTTAATGATTTAATAGTATTGTATCCTTTTTCCTTATTGTAGGAGGTCGATACTTGCCTCCACCATAGTTGATGTAGTTCGTTTCATATTATCGCATCTTTGAAAATAGTCGCACTCCATCTATCATCTCATTCGTATCTATCGTCTTTGTGATACCAAAAGAGATTGATCGCACTCTTTATGATTTCCAAAATCATTCTTATTAATTCTCACCCGTACACATGGAGTGTTTTGTGCAATTATATAGTAGCATCCCCAAGGCTTTCTCACTGGTACTAGCTAATCACATCGTCTATGATCTGTTACGTATTTTCATGTGTAATTATCAAGGGTGCTTTTGTGTAATTATATTATGTTTTAATCAATTATTGTTTATTTACTTATTTATTTATTTATATTTTAATTTTATTATTGTTATTTATTATTAAATATATTTCAAAAGAGGGACGTCACATGGAAGCTTGCCCAAGCCCCACAAAGTTAGACAACTTCCGATATCTTGGGTATCCACCAAGGACTAACATTGAATAGCAATACTAACAGCCCTGAATCTTCTTCAAGTAAACAAAGAGGCATAAACATGAAGGATAGAGGAGATATTACAGACTATACGGATCAATTCATGGCGAGACAACAAAGTAACAAACCACTCAACAACGAATGGTACAATTGTTCGACATGTTGACTCAAACCATGATAAATACCAATAACAATCACAATAAAAATAAAAACCAAGGTCGCAATAATGGAGGCAAAAAAAATGAGGACAATTCAATCAACAATAGAACCCCCAATCAATGTGTTCCTACAACTAGTTCTAGACCCATGATACCTACTTTTCCACCTAGAGTGGATCATCAAGAAGACAATGAGCATACATCGGTAGATTTAGAAGATTGATTCCACCAAGGTTTGATAGAATATGGGTTGCAAACAAATATGTCCCTCAAAGACTACATGGACCTAAGAATGAAGCACTTGCCCAACAAGGGTTATAGAGAACATCACTATGATCTGAGGAAGAAAGCTAGTTATCTTCATTTGCCCTACTTTGAGAATTTAGGAAAGACCACAGCATGTGCTTGTGTTTGAAAGGTTGACACATACTTCCAATTTATCCAATGTCATTGAACAAAGCAATCAAATATGCTGCCCTACATCTCGACTAGGTGGGTCATGAATGGTGGCACCATGGCATGATCACCATGGGCCATGAACGAAACACCTCGTATGTGGAGTTCACGAAGAAGCTAATAGAAAGGTTTAACAAGGATCTTGAGCTTCATTTTAAAGAATTGGCACAATTCAAGCAATGGGGAAACCATTGATGAATACATTGTGGACTTCAAAAGACTTTTTGTGTTGGTCACCAATATTTCCGAAAGGAAGTTGGTTGTTCTATTTATGGATGGTCTAATGGACCCTCTAAGGGATTGGGTCAAAACTCTCAACCCTAGTACACTTCAAGTAGTCATTGAGAAAGCTAGAGATACGGACTCAAGTGCAACAAAAAACAAAGTACGATCAAAGGGTTCATCATTTCAAAAGGGCAAACCAAAACAACCTTTCCAAAAGAAATGGCCAAAAAGGAACAAAACTCATGAAGAAACTAGACAAGAACTAAGGAGGAAGAAACTTTGTTTTGCATCCAAAGAACCATGGGAACCAAGGCATAGATGCCTAGGCAAAGGGAAGATTCATTATATTGAGGTAGTGCACAATAGTGATGGAGAAGACAAATCTGAGCAAGGTAGTGAGCCAGATGAAACAGACAATGAACTATTGTTGTTAAAGAAACCTCCACATAAAGAAAAGAAGGGTGGTGTAATTGTCACTAAGACTGGAACTCCAACATTCAACTCCTTTAAGGTTCATGGTAGAGCAAGGACAAAAGATAAAGGTGTTAATAGATAGCTGAGATACTTTAGTGGGATAGTGTTGGATGGCTACCAAATGTCTTGATCAACAAAGGTACCAAAATTAAATATCACAATTGGTGATTATATAATCACTGATGCCTTTTATGTTGTCCAGTTCGGTGACACCAATGCTATACTTGGTGTCCAATGAATGATGTTGATTGGTAAGTAGTCACAAAAACTTTCAAACCATGGAATTCAAATTCAAGGTAGATGCCAAGAAAAAGGTATTTACGGGACTATCTAATGGAGCTCATCAATTTGTATCACTCGGGAGGATGGAGAGTATATTTAAATATGAAGATGTTCTTGGGCCACAAAATGTCTTCTTACCTCCAAATCAATGAGCAACAAGTCTAAGTATAATCATGATGACTTACAACCCATCTTGGATAGGCTTATTCTAGTTTTTTGGGGACATACCAACCGGAAGGCCACCAAATGGAGGATATAAAAACACCATCAAATTAGAAGAGGATGCAAAACCGGTCATCACCACACCATATAGACACCCAAGATGTTTAAATATGAGATGGAGAAATCTATCAAAGAATAACTCGAAATGGGACATATAAGACCTAGCTCAAGTCCCTTTGCATCTTATATGGTGTTGGTAAAGAAAAAGGATGGAACTCTCTGAATGTGAATTGGCTATCAGGCCTAAAACAAAAAGACAATCAAAAATCAATATCCAATGCCTAGGATTGATGAACTATTGGATGAGTTGCATGGTGTGGTTTATTTCTCAAAGATAGATCTAAGGTCGGGCTACCACCAAATATCAGTTTCAGAGCAAGACATCCACAAGATGCTTTTTAATGTCAATTTGGCCATTATGAGTGTTTGATTATGCCTTTCAACTTGACCAATGCATGCACCACATTTCAATCCCCTATGAATCACATATTCAATAAGCAACTAAGGAAATTATTGCTTGTAAAAGGAAATTATTGCTTGCTAAGGAAATTCAACGACATTCTTATACATGGTAAAACATGTGAAGATAATTTAAAGCACTTGGATGAAGTTTTGGGAATAATGGAATCACAATCCTTATATGCACAAACATCCATATATGAGTTTGGTATGACTGAAATTCTATTCTTGGGCCACATCATTAGTGAAGAGGGGGTTCAAGTACACCAAGAGAAGATTCAAGCCATTCTAGATTGGCCCCCACCCAAGACCTTCACAAAATTATGTAGTCTGTATAGGTTGTGTAGCTATTATAAAAGGTTTGTTAAAGGGTTTTCCCAATTTGGGGCTCCTTTAACAAGTCTAACCAAGAAAGGGGCATTTAAATTGGCGAATGACGCACAACAGGTATTTGATCAGTTGAAGGAGATCATAAGCACTTGTCTAGTTCTTGCCCTACTAAATTTCAATCGGCCCTTTGTACTAGAAAGTAGAATGCAATGCATTGATAGAAGGAATTGGGGCAGTCTTGATTCAGAATGGGCAAACTATTGCTTTTGAAAGTAGGGAGTTGAAAGACAATGAAAGATTGTACTCTACATACGACAAGGAGATGTTTTGTCATAATGCATGCATTGACAAAATTTCGACGATGTTAGCAGAAAGCATGTAATAAGGACGAACCATAATAGTTTGAAATACTTCTTCAAGCAAAAAGACCTTAATGAAAGACAACAAAAATGGGTTAGTAAGATCCAAGCATATGATTTTGATATTAAATATATAAAAGTAAAGAGGAATGTGGTGGTGAATGTCCTTTCTAGAAACCAACTTTTGCTCATTATTGGAAATCCCAACCAATTGGAAGGCACACTTGCTAGTCGAATATTAGAACACCTTTGCATGTGAACTAATGGAGGGAAGAGTTCAAGATGATCAATAAAAGGTAGTGGATTGAAGAGAAAATAGAAAAATATTGAGAGAGGGGGAGTGAATCAGTATTTTAAACTTTACAACTGACGAAATCACATTAAACAGAGATGTGGCAATGAAATAAAAACATAGAAAAAAGACGACCAAATTTTCTCATGGAGAACTCTTTCAGGTAAAAAACCACGGCATATCAAAATCTTTTAAATAACGGTGGACACCAACCCAAATTACAAAAGTGAGCACCAACTTCAAACAGCTAAGGCACCAACCTCACTTAGAAAACCAACTCAAATGCAAACTTTAGAAAATTTTAAAACTCACAGCCCCTTCAAAATACTTCACTACAAAGAACATGCTTTTAAACAATCACACACCCCTTTGGCATAACAATACTCTTTCACACAATTCAGTGACAGCACCAAGCGAACTCAGAATTACCATACTTTTAACTCAACCTCTGTAAAGAATGCCCCTTTTGAAAGATACATAACAGCTATCCTCAGCAAACAATACTCATAAATTTCACAGAATGTAATCATTCACCTGCATCAAAACACTCCAGTACTAATCATTTTCAAACTTGACTCATAAAACACGAGTTCAGATCTCTGTCTCCTCAAAAATGCTACAAACAGCAAGCTTCTTCTCCTCGTGAAGAGCTCAATATCAATACAATCAGGCATCCAGTTGAGACTACAGCTGTAAATGTTTACTTCAGAAAACTAGAACAATCCCAGCAGCTCAACACATCCTCACTCCTTAGCGAACTTTCAATTTTGTCGACCAAAAAGCATACCACTTGCTTGACTCTGCTTCAAAAAATTTCAGAAGGAAAACACAACTTGAATGAGCAACCATCATAACAAAAACATGATCCCCTTTTTTACAACCCATCAAGGAAAAACTGCCCAGTCATATCTCAACGTTCAGCAATGAAAATCAACTACGCACACCTTCCTTCAATGAGCACAACTCTGTCCACCAAAAAAAAACGCCCAGCACATCCCACCAATCTTTATTCAAACATCTAGTGAATATGTAAAAAACAGACTCCCGGCACTAATTTAGAATCCGACTCTATTCCCCACCTGTCTGAAACATACGACTTCCCCACCCATGCCAAAAACAGACAGACTTCTCTCATTATTAATGGCAGAAGAGAAGAATGTTTTTTCACAAACGGCTCAACAAACAGAAGCTAGGTGTCATATTCTTCCACTCGTCCATTCATTGCTCTACACAAAATACTCAGCCATAAAAAAGTAGTTGCACAAGTCTATTTTCTCAGCCAACGCTTCAGAATCTGCCGTTACAAAATATTACCCAGCCTTCAATATGGAAATGCATGAGCAGAAGTAACGCCAAGCATTTGAACCAGAAACTGATAAAAATAAACAAATATATCTCCCAAACACATTGCCAAATATAAACTTCTGACTTCATATATTCAACCGGTCACCTCCGCTCACATAAGACAAGTAGTCCATTGCACAAAAAGATTAGATTGAAAAAGCAATCAATAAAATATGTGATGCATATTAAATTCAGCAACCATATTTAAATATGAAGGAAATTGACCCTTTGAATTGTTGAACCTTGACATGGCATAAAAACTGATTTGGCATGACAGAGATGAGGTGAACACATCATCAACATAAGCTTACAACCAGCAAGTTGCTCAACCAAGCAAGGAAGCAGCTCAACTAGCCAAGCAAGCAGCTCAAGCAGATTCTCTGAAAATTAAACGACCTTGATAATCAACCTTTGACATCAATGACAACATACTTAACATGCATGACATCATTTATTAAAAAGACCGGATCTACCTAGTGCCTAAATCAAAACTAAAGGAGGATCTTGAGAACAAGACACCATTAGCAAAAAACTCGGGATACTTTAAACCTACAAGCAAGTTAGATAAAGGTTCTCATGGAAGGACCTCAAAAATGATGTCCTTTGCTTTGTCAGGGAAAGTACTACTTGTCAACAAAATAAGGCAGAACATACCTTCACAGCAGGCCTATTACAACCTCTTCCCATTCCAGAGCAAAAATGGGAGAGCATCTCACTGGACTCCCTAAGGTCCATGGTAAAGATTGTATCTTTGTGATTGTCGATCAGCTAACCAATTATGCACACTTTTTGTGATCACTTCCAAGTACAAAGCACCACAAGTTGCAGAATTGTCCTTCAAGGTCAAGTACCAACTACCACCCACAAACAGATGGGCAAACCAAAATTGCAAATAAGTGTGTTGAAGGCTACTTGCATAACTATGTGGCACACCAACAGATGGCATGGATTAAATGGCCTCATTTGGGAGAATACTGTTATAACACTACTTACCACATGTCAAATGGAAAGACAACATTGAAAGCACTATATGGATAGGACGTGTCATCATTCTTAGATATAACATTTGGAGAAAGCAAGGCACCTAAGGCCAAATAATGGGGTCCAAGAATGTGAAGATATTCTAAGTCCCTTAAGAATAATTTACAACATGCCCAAAAGCAACAAAGAATCTACACAGATAAACATCGGATTGAGCTAACTTTTAAGATTGGAGATTTGGTTTATCTCTCACTACAACCATATCGACAATCATCCTTGAAGAAGACTGCCGCCAAGAAGTTAGAGCCCCAATTCTATGGGCCTTATAAGGTGATTAAGCAAATAGGAGAAGTGACATCTGAACTAGAACTTCTGGAAAGCAGTAAAATACATGATGAATTCCATGTGTCACCTCTCAAAAAGGCTCTAGGACAACAAGTTACCATCTCCATAGAACTTCCACCCTTGGATGAAGAAGGCAAGTTGATCTTGGTTGGTCTTGGTTCCAGATGAAGTTATAGACAAAAGGTAGAAAAAGTTGAGTAGGATCATCAAAGAGTACCTCGTCAAATGAAAAGATTTACCTATGGAAGATGCTACATGGGAAAATGAGCAAGTCCTCCAACATCCCAATCTAAGATTGCTTCTGGACAAGCAATTCCAAGGAGGGGAAGCTGTAAATAACCCCATCTGATTGCTAAGACAAATCGCACAAAGCAGATGTGTTCGTTGGAAGGCATTCCATGGATGAGACTTACATAAATATGTAAGCTATCACTGTCAAAGAGAAGAACGAACAGTTCAACCAGAGACTGGATTAGTTAATTAATGGCACTATTAGTAAATAAAGGTTAAAACCGATTAGATATGTGATTAAGTTGGTTGTTTGAAAGAGCAAAATAGAAGAGATACAACTTCTCGCATCATGCCCTCTCGATGGCTATTAGAGGAGCTTTGTGGTTCACCAAAGAGACATTGGAGATTTGTTTTATATGCTTATTTCATATTTGAAGTGCTCAGAAGAGCCATTAGACAGATGAGTAAGAGGGGTAAATTACCCATCCAATTACAATGTCAAGGATGCATTCACAAAGGAAGAATTTAGCAGAGACGGCATCAAGAGGTTGCATGAATACAAAAGATATATCAGGAAGAGTGACAGAGATCTGAACTCTAACTATTTCATATCAAACTCATAGCTATTCAATCACATGATTATAAGGAGATCAGTCCAGAACAGAAATCTTACCAAATAAAGATCAGAGATTATATTCTTGTATTGATCATAAAATAGGTGAAGCAAAATAATCTTAGTGCATTCTACATATATAATTATCAGACATAATGTATGTTGGAATCTATATTAGATTTCAGAACCAACTTCTCTTTAAATGGCATATTGGAATAAGGAAGGTTATATTATGGTCTACTAGAGCATTTCATATTCATATAAGACTCACTAACAGAGCCCTTTGCCTGAAGTCATTCTTGATATAAGTTTACATAGCAATATTTCCATTATACATTTCCAATCAAGATCATAAGAACCATAAGCATAATTGACTCAATAAACTGCAAAATTACAGAAAATCTCACTAGGGACATTACACTTCACTTTCAAGCATCCTTTCCATTATACATCTTTTCTCTGTTGGAGAGGAGATTTTCCTACAGTTTTCTCCTTTCACTACACTTGTAGGAGATATGTCTGTGTGTGTACACCTAACATGACCTTTTAACCAAGAGCCATCATTCTTGCATCTTTGTTTTTTTTCATACTCCCTAAGTTGCACTTAAAAGGATGGAATTAATGTGAACATGATATATTACCAAACTAGTTTCATACTAAGCCTTATCAAACTTACAATAAGCTTACTTAGGTCATTTACTTTCCGTGCCACATATCATAGGATTAAGACACTTCTCATGATCTTAGTATGTTTTGGGGTTTCATTCTTGCCTTTATAACAAGGGCTCCCTCATTATATATTATACCAAATTCATATAGGCATCTAATGAATCATCTAGCTCCATAGCATTTCCATCGCTTCTCTCTTGTGTAGAAGATTGTTTTTGCTGCAAGTGACCCTTGGACTTATTCAGGGTTGATCAACAGCTCTTTACATTTTCTTCTTTTCAATTTCAGTTTAGCAAGCTCCCATTTTAGCACCAGCTACAACTTACTTGTCTTGACCATTGTTGAGATAAGTATTCCTTCTCTTCAAGCTAGCAGAAATCTCTATAGAAAACACCATTGCAATTTTTCTTTACTATACAGCCTTCAGACTTTTGTTCAATCGCCAATAACTTCAAAGCTAACCCCACAACAATATCTTCTTTGTAATGTCCCCTGTTAGGCTTAGACTTGGTCATTTCCAGTTTAACCCAATTCTAATATTTATGTCCAAGCCAAATGGGTAAAGATACAATAATTTAATCAAGTAAAAAGGATTATTCATTCATTTAATCCAACTAAGTTGTTTATGTATATTTATGGATGTCTATACTGACCTTATTACTATTCCAACTTGCCGAAGGAAGGATTAGATGTATAACCAAGGAGCCTAGAGACCAACTGCAATGGGCTCCCTCAAAGTTTACAGATCCAAGCCCTTAGCCTATCTTGGGACTATGCTCGCAAGGCGCTCAAGGTCATTGATCCCTACCCTATCTTGGGACTGTAGCCATAACTTGGATTTAGACAAGCCCCTCCTTGGACACACCTCTGTCTTCCCTTCTCATATTAAAAATATTAATAGGACTGAGTGTATATATATATTTAGATAAATAGTACTGATTTTAACAAATATAAATGATGTATATATTAGTTCATTATGTTTATATATATTTATTTCTAATATATAAACATAGTAAATATTAGTCCATATATACTTCTCACTTTACTATTATTAATAAATATTGAGAGACCATATATATAATGGTCCCTTATTTCCAATAATATTCTGACATAGCAATCTGGAGATCAGTATTGATCTGCAGGTCATTATTTACTCCAAATTACTCTTATCTGTAGAGTATTCAGTGTCTTTGTAACTTCCATTTTTTATTCCATGTGTTCAATTTGCCAAACACTTATTATCATTTCTTATTCCCCTGATCGGTGATCTTGAAAGGGTTACGTGAATGTCTACTTATATCCAATATTTGGAATGTTCAGCCAATTAGGCTAAAAGACACGTTCCATGCTCATTCCTTCTCAAATCACACCTCTTCATTACTAGTCACTACCATTTTAGTATCAATTCCTTGTTTATCAATGAGTCTTCCATTTTATGATAACTTTGGTTGTGGATAATCAAGACTAATCATCAATTAGTCAATAAGCTTGTCTTGATCGATACGCTCTATTACTTTTCCTTCATCAATCTACTTGCAAATGAACACTCTCACCATCATTGGTGACTTACAATGAATTCCATTGGAATTGCGCTTCTCTCATGTCATCAATGGATTTATATCCAAATCGTATGCAGCCATTTCCCCTTAATAGTTATCTTAACCGTAGTTATGACTAATTCGATAGTCAGTGGTCTGAAAATTCTAATTGCCATTCTCTATTGACTTACATAATCTGATGCTTATATCATCTCTTACTTCTAACAAGTCAACACTATCAACTCTTTTATTATCGATACGATTATGGCCTATCGTCTTGCTATAACTGTAGATGATGATTATATTTATAATTTTATGTAATCGTTGCCAATATCCTTTTCACAATTGTCACCTTGAACATGTTACTCCATGCTAAATTGATTGCCTTGGATTTTAACGATAATAAATCTGGCTTCGTAATTGTTCAACCCTTCTAGTCATTGGGAGTCAATGCTACCATTATCAGATAACAACATCAATTTGTTCGTTGATATTCCACAGGTTGCTATGCGACGCACTATTATCCTAATTGCAAGACTTATAATTCCAAACTATCATCTTTATAATTGTTATCATGGGCATTCTGATTGCTTAGTGTCTGACCTTGTTCAGACGTTATCTCTTATTTAATATTCTGATATAGTTTAGTGACCCTCAATGCCGAAAACATTGATATTATCTTTTTCACTATTAATTGTCCGTAATTAATCTTTTGTTGATTGTCTCTGTGCACTATTTATCATATTTGATGCTTTCATTAGTTATATTATATTATAATTGGCTACTATTCATTTATTTTTATATTCTAATTTTTTTATTATTATTCAATCCTATTTCAAATAGGGGACATCACATTCTTGTTCTCGACACCCTTCACATTACTTTTCGTTGTTTTTCTTTGCTTTTCATTGATCTACTCCTCTCCAACTGCACCCCCAAACATAGGGGCAAATAGATATTACAAGATTTTTCATTAGTACAAAGGTTACTTGAGCCTTCGATGTTAGCTATGATCCTAGGGGGAGTATCTTGCTTAAATCTCCTTGCCCTTGACACTCCCAATGAGATTAAATTCTTCAAAATTATCAACGATGGCACCAATGACTTCAACATTCAAGTCCATATAGTGATACTCAAGGATCTCAAATTTTTGCAATATTTGCACTTTGGGATCTCTACTAGTTTCTTCACCACTTGCATTGGTGATCCCTTGTTTTGTACTTTTCGCTTTTGTTATTCCCCTTTTTGGAGCCTTTACAGGTTTCTCTTCCTAGAACTTTCTACTGCAAACTATTACACTCTTGAGTCCCATTGATCTAATTATGGTCATTCATGACTTTTATAAAGTTTCATTCTTCTTTACTACCATGAGAGAGAGAGAGAGAGACTAATTTATAATAAGGGCAGTCTTAAAGAAACTGAGATGAGGAAAAGAATGCCATAAACAACCACAATCAAAATATCATTTTAAGAGCCTGAAAACTCAAAAAAAATGCTAGAATCAAAGAATGCAAATACTTATAGAAATATAAACTTACCCTTAGCTCAAAAGATTTCAAATCTCGTGCAAGCTGTTCTGCATTTATCCCTTCACGAGCCAAGAGTCTGTATATTGAGGTAACTTAGAAATGTGTCCCAATTAACTCCACAAAAAAGCTAACAATTGCATTCAAAAAATTATTCCCAAGAAAACTAATAAGAACTTTACTTTCTACCTAACATATAACATATAAAACTTCACTTACGTGCAATGTTAAATCCACATAGGGTAACCCGTGTTATGGATTGCATCCACATACAAAATTCAAAGCAAAAGAGAAGCTTGTTAAAAAAGTTTTTTATAACTAATTTATATCAATCCTGGAATAGCATGTGTGGAAAATATAGGACTAGTCTATGCAAAGCAAGCAAACCAAAGAATTCTAGCAAGTATCCCAGACACTCTCCTATAACCACTCCACAACATATAACCATCATCAACCACTAAATGGAACATTAAGATTCTGTGTAAATTCCCAGCACTTAACAACCACAAATACACCCTTATCTTAACAAATATCAATAGAAAAAAACTGATACCCCACCATGTTAGAATGAAAACTAATAAAATTTTAATCATATTCCACAAGAAATACACTATTATTCACCAATTTGCAAATGTTAATTGCTAACCATTTAGTGTGGCATGTGCTTCTCATTTCTGATGCAGGTTCCCAGACTTAGACTGTTGTTAATATTCCTCGGCCCAACTCTAACCTAACTTTGTAATTACGTGTCTGACCATTACCGGACCCACACTAACTCAAGGTTATATGCATGAAATGATGCTTGCTCCATAACCATAATTAAGAATAATGAAAATAATAACATAACGACAGGTTTGAGATGTAACAACAACAAATGCATAAGGTAAGCCAATCTCTAATATGCAAGGACATTCAAGAATGTCGAACTGTATGTTCATTGTCACATGTTATATGTTATTCCTAAGATACCGATGCGCCCAGGAAAGCAGTGGAGGCAGAAGTGGATGCTGGGGGAGGCAGAAGCAAGCACAGAAGCCCTATGGATGCCTCATGGATGCATCATTGGCTCACCTGGAACGTCGGACAGAAGCCCCATTTGCAGACATGGCACTCACGACCTACCGGAGCTCTTCTTTGACGTCCGACGTGGACACCGCGACCCATTTACAGAAGTAAAAAACTGATTTAAAATTGTACTCTATAAGGAATCTTTCAATTTTGAAGGATATGTCGCGACCCATTTGCTAGAAGGGAGAAAGGCTTAGGATCCATAGTAACGACTTTGTGTTGGATGCAGGGAGTAATCTTCTTGGCTGTAATTATTCCTAAAAATTAAAATTAATGTTTTTTGATACTATGGATTGTGTAAGGTTTAAGTCTTTAAACAATGACCCGTTAAGAACTAGATTCGTAATTCATTTATTTATTATTATTTATCATTTAATTACATTGATATTTAATATATATTAAATGTATGATTAATATTATAATAAAATTTATATCGTAATTCATTTATTTATTATTATTTATTAAGCTATATAGTAAACTATAAATATTAATAATTAATTTTATCAAATTGATTGTAATAATAATTGTCTAGAATTTGTATTATAATGAAACAAGTCAAGGTTATAAACTGTGATATTATTTGCTTTGATTAGGACACTTGTGTTAAGATATAGCTTCATTCGTATTATTATTATTATATATATATATATATATATATATATATATATATAATACAATGTTAATAATGAAGAGTTGTGATTATATTATTACTATCATATTATCATTATTATATTTATAATATAATAATGATAATGCCATAGTTACATATTAATGAGGTCACATTGATATTAATTGAACTATGTTCGATAATCTGCAAGCATCGACTAATGAGTCAAATGCATAACCGAACACATAGCATTCGTTTGTTAATGCAGCGATCTTAAAGTAAACTAAATCGCTGTTATTATTAGTACTAGCAACTGTTGTTAACAGTCGCTAGCACTAATACTAACAGCGACTTCACAAAGAGACATGACTGTTCGGTATTAAGAGACGCATTGTTTACGAAGGTGACCGTTCATCAGCATATATATATATGCTGTGATCGCAGGGTTGAAACAATCAATTACAGTGTTCATTGCTTCCTTCACCTGCGGTCACAGCATAATATATATTCAGTATAATTTATAAAAGCATCACAATATATTTATATATCAGAACAGTTATTTATCAGTAATATAATAAATTCCCAAAGATCTGATTTCCTAACATGGTATCAGAGCAGAGTTAAAGGGAATTAATCTCTGAATTATTCTTTGACTGGAATACAAAATAAAATATTACTTAAAAGTAAAGAGTTATCATAAATCATAAAAATGACTACCGAAATCAGAATGGAAGACAGATTGGAAGGAGCATCAAATTTTCTATCATGGAAAATTAGGATCACCACACTATTGCAAGAATTGGAATTAGAATCATTCATAGAAGTGGAAAAAGAAATGCCTACAGACGAAGTAGAGAAAACAACTTGGAAAAGAAGGAACAATAAAGCAAAGAAATTAATAGTTGATTCAGTTAAAGATTCCATTCTCCCAAGTATAGCAAGATTAACAACAGCATATGAAGTCTTCAAGAAAATTCAAGAATCATATGAAATAAACAATACAAGTCGAATATTAACCTTGAAGGAACAACTATTGACCATAAAGATGAATAAAGGGGAAACAGTTACATCTTATTTCCTAAGAATTGTTGAAATTCGAGATCAACTATTCTCAATTGGTAACAATATAGAAGACATGGAATTATCTCTAATAGCACTAAGGGGACTACCAACATCTTGGGAGAATATCATTCAATGTATAAGCACTCGTCCACCATTACTAAAATTTGATCAACTTAAAAACGACTGCACTCAGGAAGAATCAAGACTCATTACCAGAGGACTAGGTTCAAAGAAAGAGGGAGAAACACAAGCTCTCAACACAAAGTCTCACAACAAGAAGAAAAAATCCTTCAAAAGAAAGAGGGGATACAAAAGAGATTTTTCTAAGATTCAATGTTACAAATGTGATAAATATGGGCACACTCATCGACACTATCCTGAAAGACAAAAGACTCAAGCCACCGTAGCTGAAGCAAAAGAAATTCCACTTTTCTTTACAGCTCTCTCAAGTGAACTAAATTCAAACAATAGAACTTGGATAATTGATAGTGGTGCATCAAGACACATAACCGGATTCAAATATCAGTTTGAAACACTTAAAAATTATTCAACCGAAGAAGTAACTATTGGGGATAACTCCACCTACCCAGTAAAAGGAATAGGGACCTGTACTATCAAGATAAAAAATGGAGTATCCTTACAACTAAAAGATGTTCTATTTGTACCCGGAATCAAAAGAAATTTAGTTTCTATATCAGGACTAGCAGATCAAGGATTTTGTGTCACCTTTAATGAAGACAAAGTTCTATTATGGCCTAAGAATTCAAATATGAAAAATGCCACAATCATAGGGACAAGAGATGGTAGTCTATACAAACTATGTAATGACCAGAAAGCTGCACTAACTCATGAAATTACAAACCACAGTGAATTATGGCATAAGAGGTTGGGACATCTAAGATATAATGCCTTACCTATGATAAACAAAATTACTACGGGTCTTCCACACTTAAAAGCTGATCATTCTGGTATTTGTAAAGGTTGTGCACTAGGGAAGAATATAAAAGGATCATTCTCTACAAGTGAGCACAAATCCAAAGTAATCTTAGAATTGATCCATACTGACTTGTGTGGACCCATGTCAACACCTTCATTAACAGGATCACTATACCATATTATCTTTGTTGATGACTATTCTCAGAAAACTTGGATATACTTTCTTAAGGTTAAAGAATCAAGTGAGGTACTATCTAAATTCAGAGAATTCAAAGCACTAGTAGAAAATCAAATAGACAAGAGAATAAAAGTATTAAGATCAAGATAATGGAGGTGAATACAAATCTGACATATTTAAAGAGTTTTGTAATTCTATTGGGATTAAGAGGGAGTATACTATGCCGTATAATCCTCAACAAAACGGAGTAGCAGAAAGGAAGAATAGATCCATAATCGAAGCAGCAAAAGTCACGATGCTCGATCAAAACCTTCATACTTCCTTCTGGGCAGAAGCTTCAAATACAGTGGTATATATTCAAAATCGGTGTCCACACTCCATACTAGAAAACATAACACCAGAAGAAGCATTCACAGGGATCAAGCCAGATCTAAGTCATCTCAGGATATTTGGATGTCCAATATATATTCATGTACCTAAAGAAAAAAGGACTAAACTAGAACCATCAGGTAAGAGAGGCATACTTGTTGGTTATAGTGAAAACACAAAAGGGTATCGAATCTATATTCCAGGACAAAAGTCTGTTGAGATGAGTAGAGATGTAAAATTTGATAAAAATAGCACATTTAAAAACTTTGAAGAGGATAACATCCCGGAGATAGAAGAAGATCACACTACTGAAATTGAGAGGGAGGATATGGAAGAACCTGAACTACCAGTCATTGAAAATGAAAATACTGAAGTAATCAATGACAAGAAAAGGCCATTATGGGCAAGGAAAATGATTAAAGAAAATAATGTAGAACCTAATGAAATATCTCACGAAAATAAAAGGACAAGAACTCAGAAATGTTATGCAGCTCTTATAACTGAAATCAATAATTCAGAACCATCAAATCCTAAGGAAGCATTATCTAATCAAGCTTGGAGAGAGGCAATGATTGAAGAATATCAATCCATAATAAAAAATGATGTCTGGGACATAGTACCCAGACCTAAAAACAAAACCGTTGTCTCTTCTAGATGGCTATTCAAAACTAAATATGCTCCTGATGGAAGTATTGAAAAACATAAAGCTCGGTTTGTTGCTAGAGGGTTCTCACAGAAAGCAGGTATTGATTATGAAGAAACATTTGCTCCTGTAGCTCGGTATACATCAGTCAGAACCATTATTGCTATAGCAGCCTCTAAAGGGTGGAAGATACACCAGATGGATGTGAAAACGGCATTCCTAAATGGCACTATTGAAGAAGAAGTATACTTAGAGCAGCCAGAAGGGTTCATTATACATGAAGCATCAAAATATGTTTGCAAACTAAAGAAAGCACTATATGGATTAAAAAAAGCTCCTAGAGCTTGGTATGAAAGAATAAACAACTATCTTTCAAAGTTAGGATATTCTAAAAATGATGCAGATCCTAACATTTACTTCAAGATATCAGATGGCAACATGGTTATTTTGGTTCTTTATGTAGATGATCTCTTGATAACAGGAGAAGATCATCTTATTGCAAAATGTAAGCAAGAGCTAACTGCTGAATTTGACATAAAGGATTTAGGACTCTTACATTATTTCTTAGGTTTGGAAGTTTTTCAAAAGAAAGACTATATTTTGCTAGATCAACAAAAGTACACTATTGATATACTAACCAAATTTGGAATGATGGAATGTAAGCCTTTATCCACACCTATGGAAACAAATTTGCACAAACTCAAAGTTGAAGCAAAAGAGTCTGAACCCACTGATCCTACGTTATATAGAGAAATTGTTGGATCCCTTATGCACTTGGTGAACACTAGACCTGATATCTGCTATGCAACTAACGTAGTGAGTCACTTTATGTGTGAGCCCAAGAAAATACACTTAATGGCAGCTAAGCACATTTTGAGATACCTACAAGGCTCTATTGGATTCGGGCTAAAGTATGAAAAGGTAGAAATCAATCTTCAAGGTTATTCTGATTCTGATTGGGCTGGAAGTACTACTGATCGGAAAAGTACTACAAGGTATTGTTTTAGTCTTGGGTCAGCTATGATCTCTTGGTTCAACCGGAAACAGTCAACAGTAGCACTAAGCTCCACTGAAGCTGAATACATGGCAGCATCCATGGGAGCACGTGAAGCTGTATGGTTAAGAAAGCTATTATTTGGATTGTTTGGAAAACCTCTAAATCCAACTATGATTCACTGTGACAATCAAAGTTGTATCAAGTTATCTGTTAATCCAGTTTTCCATAACAGGTCCAAACATATTGAGATTTCATATCACTACATAAGAGATATGGTAGAGAGAAATATCATAAAGTTAGAGTACATTAGTACTGAAGAACAGAGTGTTGATATTTTCACTAAGCCTCTTGCAAAGCTGAAGATAGAATACTTCAGAAACAAACTTGGCATGATCAAGTTGTAATGTATGGTTTAAATTCCTCTTAATTGTAAGTTTTTTATTCATGAATAAGTATAAAAATATATATTGCAATATTGTGTAAAAATGATCATTTTTGTGTGTGGGTTAATATTTCAAGGTGACGATCTTGTAAATAGTTAACCAAAGTGTCAAGATTGACTACTTAAGTGTGTGTCCCAACTATGCGGAGATCTTGACTCTTGTTATTACTGGTTGTGTAATAACGAAACCATATCATGATAGACTACTTAATTATGTGTCCCGACTATGCGGAGATCATGATATTCAAGTCTATTTTCATGACGAGACTACATTAACTTGTGTGTCCCGAAGTGGCAGATGTCATGATAGACTTTTGATATTTAATACTCACTCACTAAGAGGGAGTGTTAAGATATAGCTTCATTCGTATTATTATTATTATTATTATTATTATACAATGTTAATAATGAAGAGTTGTGACTATATTATTACTATCATATTATCATTATTATATTTATAATATAATAATGATAATACCATAGTTATATATTAATGAGGTCACATTGATATTAATTGAGCTATGTTCGATAATTTGCAAGCATCGACTAATGAGTCGAATGCATAACCGAACACATAGCATTCGTTTGTTAATGCAGCGATCTTAAAGTAAACTAAGTCGCTGTTATTATTAGTACTAGCGACTGTTGTTAACAGTCGCTAGCACTAATACTAACAGCGACTTCACAAAGAGACATGACTGTTCGGTATTAAGAGACGCATTGTTTACGAAGGTGACCGTTCATCAGCATATATATATATGCTGTGATCGCAGGGTTGAAACAATCAATTACAGTGTTCATTGCTTCCTTCACCTGCGGTCACAGCATAATATATATTCAGTATAATTTATAAAAGCATCACAATATATTTATATATCAGAACAGTTATTTATCAGTAATATAATAAATTCCCAAAGATCTGATTTCCTAACAACTTGTCCTAACACAGTTGTATTTCTGGACCGAAGGTTTTCTTCTCCATTCTTTCCTACCGGTGCCCGCACTGAATGGAGACTTTGTATTTAATATTTTGTTAATAAAATCTTATGGCTACGGTCGTTTGCCTATCAAGAATTATAATAATAATAATTGTCTAGAATTTATTATTATACTTTATCATTCATTTATTGATTAATCTTGTATTTTTTTATTGTATTATTATCAACTTTATTCCAAGGAAGGGGTCATCACATGAACATAGACGTATATAATATGCCTTATTAGTTATTTCAATTTGAATATTTGTGAACTATCAAATACCTTGATCAATGGTGAAGCATCTTACCATCAAATGATTTAATTTTGTATGTTTCTTGCATTTCTAAGTTTCTTTGCATATATATTTAAAATATATATATATAAATGCATCCGCATCCCCAAAAAAAAAAATTCACACATACGTGCACCCGATTCTCGTATCCACACCCGAATTGGCAACTTAGTGTTATTCCAAAATAACTGTGACATTAAATAGGACATGTGGATCCAAAATATTGTGGTCTATCTATGGTAACAAAATGTGACATATTATATAGGACCTGTGCATCCAAAATATTGTGGTGTACCTATGGTAACAAAATTACTAATAACCCCTAATATAAATTTGATGCTGCTAGCTAAAAGTAGACGAACAAATATATATTTTATCAGTTACATTCCATATGAATACAAAGCACAAGGAGCTTATTGATTGTGCAAGAGAAGAAAGACTGTATGCATGGCTCAATCACATTTGCATTCTGCAGCCAACACTATATTTAGTGTCTACTCTTAGATTCTTTTTTGTATATTAAGTAATTGATTTCTAACTGTCCAGCTAGGACCAAAACCCACTTACATCAAAAGTCAGGCTGGAGTCCAAACAGCAATAGTGAGCTTTGAACCCAAGATTCACTGGAAAATGCCAAGACACCTAACTATTGTTCCAGCAATCATTGACAATGTATGTCCTAACTTGTGAACAAATCAATTCTTTTGAAAATATACATATTGGAATTACAGTTCTTAAGTGGATAATATTTGTCTTTTTCCCAGGTCTATCATATTTCTGCTACATTGTTTTGGTCAAATATTGTGCTTTATTTTTTCCTTATTTGGGGCTTGTGCTACGGAACATTCCATACAAATATTCTTAGCGTTGGTATGACAGTACTGGTGGCAGCCCTGATAGGGTGAACATAATTGAAATCGCGCATTTATTTGTAAACAACTCACTTTTCTTGTCAATATATCTATAACGTTAAAGTTATCATAGTTTTTGTATTGTTTACTTCTTGATCATTTCCATTTTATTTATCTGGAAGACCTGCTTTTGTAATATCCCCAAATAGGGATAATGGAAAAACTGCAATATATTCTTTGAATTTCACAGTTGAATGCATTCAATTCTGAGTTTCTTTAACAGATTCAGTTTTGCTATTATTGTTTGCTTCAGATTTGCACATAGTCATACAAAACTTGTATACAAAATCATATCAAAAGCAGAAACTCAAAGAATATATCAAACCACATGCATCAAACCAGTTATGAAAACACTTATTTCTTCAATAATGCAAATCTCCAGCAAATACAACGTTTAATATAAAAACCTGGTTTAGCAGCATAAGAAATGGTTGCAAAGAGAGCCATTATTGGCCACGACTTCCCAGAAGTTTCGAATCAGCTTAACCAAATAAAGCTAACAGTAGCGATCCACCCCACTACTGAAATGAACAACATCTATAATAGAATCTCCCTTCGACTCCAACTCTACCAGAATTGGTTCTTGGCCCCTTCATGCCACACACACACCACCAGCAATAGCAAATATTGTTCAGCGGAGTCTTGAGAAGTCGTACACAGCACATGCAGGGTAATATGAATTCCACACCAAACATTAGATAGCCTGCAGCCTTTGTATTTTCCCTTTATTGAATTGGCTTTTATAATAGCACCGGCAATACTCCTTCAAAGCCACAATTCACAATATGAATTTCCAAAATATTTATCTCCAACTCAAACCAATGTATGCATCCTGATGAAGACTTCAGCAAAGATAACTATATTGCACCTCACCTAGAAAGTCACATAAATATTAATCTTTAACCTGTTGTGCATACTATATAGTATAGAGAATGAGGCACTTGTTCGAGTCAGCTCCTCTAATTAATTCTGGCAAATATTAATCCACAGCCATAATACTTCTCACAACACTACTTATTAAGGAAGCCCAATAATAGATCATGACCCACAAAATATTATGCTCCAATAATACTCAGAATAAAACAATCCTTAATTCCCCAATTCAAATATAAAATACCTCATTCAGCAAATATCTTTATTTTCTGCAAATTTGTCTCTACTGAAGACTTCACAAATTTGGCATAGATGTAGACTCCATCACGAATCCACTCCCAGGAAAAGCTAGGTTTTCGTCCAACCCTTCTACTGCTCTTCTAAAGGTTTCCGTCCTCAGTATACAAAGCTTCATACAAATTTTCAAATCCAAAAAGAATGTTTATTTCCTCCACCCAACCTACTTTTAAAGAAATCCAAGAAGCATCTAGAACATTAGGCCAACTTGGCTGACCTAAAAAATAATAATATTTTGGAGAACTATTATTTAATTAAGTGACATTTAATAATAATTAATTATTTTATTAAATTAATTAATATAAAGTCATCAATTGAATATTTATTTTATTTTTTGACAACTTAATAAAAATTAATTTAATTAATTGGCACTTAAAATGGGGGACATTACAATCCTACCAGCCCAAATATTGTTTGTCCTCAACCAATCCTGAGCTGCACCACTAGTATCGCAAACCAACCATATGAAGGGCACTATATCACATTGCTGCTCCACTCTGATGAAATCAATATTATTGAGATGTGCAACTCTGACATGTGAAAATATTCCTACTATTATGCATGTCCACTCTCCTTCAAACAATGTCTCATCATAATCCCACCACTCCATACTCATGTTGTAGACTGAAATTTGATCAACAACATGATGTATACTCATGAGTGTTTGTAAAACCAACCATTCTACATACTCCAATCTGCCCATCACGGATGCATGATAGGTTGAAAACTCATGATAAAATGGCATGCCTCAAAAATCATTTGCATCCACAACCTTTCTACACCTTGGAGAATCAACTGGTAAGGTAGTCCCTTCATTCACATCATGATTATTCATTGTCGTGATCAACCTTGCTACTGCTACTTATGGTGCTTCATCCGCCAAGGCCTTGAGAATTATCTTCTTTCCATCCACAATGAACTCCATTTGCTGAAAGTCTTGAATGTACCCTCCAAAAGAATGCAACCATTGAATACCCAATATGATATTGGAATCAGCAATCTCAATCATGTAGAAATCATTGGTGATTGTATAGTCCTCAAACTTAATGCTCATTTGTGGTAGTTTCTTGTTGCATCTCACCTTCAATCCATCTGCCATCATCACAAAGAATCCTTCAAAATCCTCCAATGCCATTTCTTTTCTTGACACTAAGCTATCACTCACAAAATTGTGAGTTGCACTACTGTCCACCAAACATGTCACTTGCAGCCCATTCACAAATCCTCTTAATCTAAATGGTTGGTACTTGGGAATACCAGGAAGTAAAGAAGCAGCCCCATGCGCTAAAGCTATATCTTGCTCTTCATTACCACTTTCTGAAGTGTCATCAATTGTGTCTTCATTGTCAGATGTAACTTCAACATAATACATTTTACCTTTCTCAAGACATCTATGACCGGGCACGCATTGGTTCATGACAATGGAAACACAACTTCTTCTTACATAGCTTATTCTTGCTCACAAGATCCAACTTCTTATCATCTTCCTTACTTGGTTTGGATGGAACGCCTAGCTCCTCTTGAGATGATTTCTTTTGCTTGGCATGTGTATCTTCATGATTGTGCTTACTCTTGGTAGTAGAAAATTCCATGTGGCATGGTCTCTTAATGGCATCAACAAGAGTAGGAGGATCAAAAGCTTTGACCCAACCCTTGAGAGGCTCCAACAAACCCTCTATGAAACAAGAAACAAATCTCTTCTCCGTCACATCAAAAACCATTACTAACAATCACTAAAATTCTAAAATGTATGCATCAAGTATCCCAACCTATCTCAACTGAGCCAACTCTCCTAAGTATAATTCTAAATCCTTATGGTCAAACTGCTCCATCAATGACGTGCAAAACTGATCATAAGAAACAATGGAACCATGACCCTATGTCGCTCAACCATGATACCACCATTCGTGTGTAACTCCTTCAAGGTGAAGGATAGCAAATTGATGGCCTCGCTCTCCTTCATATGATTCAGGGCGAGGTAAGTATCCAATTTCTGAATCTAAGCTCTAGTTGTACCCTTGTATGTTCCATCTAAACTAGGTGAGGATTGTTGTAAAATCAAGATCGTCCTATAGAGAATATATATGAGACTGTACTGAAATAGATTACCATTGTGATTGATCTTTTCATCAGCCATCAATATGCATTTATAGCCTTTGAATAGTCATGTCTTGAAGAGCCATGACCATACGTGGCTTATGCTACGTAGGGTCATGACCCTTCATAACCGATTGGTAATATTAACTATATTGTAACATATACAAATATCAAATGCTCTTAATATATATATATATATATATATATATATATAACCGAGTATTAGATTAATATAATTATATCAATCAATTCGATGCTATATTTCAACACTCCCTCTTAGCGAGAGGAGATTGATATTCACAAGAAGTGAGTGTTATTAAAATCCCCGACTTAGTTCGGAACTAGATTTCTTTTAAATAACACATAACCACTTTGAATCGGGATTTCCGGCATAATCCGGAACATAACTCAACCTGATAAGAAATTTATTAAAATCTCCGACCAATTCAGAACTGGATTTAATGATAAATATAGGTGTCAAGATATCTGACGCAATCCAGATCAAAACTTGAACCATTCGTTATCATCATCCCTGACTAAATTCGGAACTGGATTAGATGATAACTTACACACAGCCTCATATCAAGATATCCGACACAGCTCGGGACATCATCATGATGTACTCATCCTGATAAAAGAGTTATCGCAATCCCCGACCAATTCGGAACTAGATTTAGCGATAACAATCAAGATATTCGGCGCAATCCGAATCAAAACTTGATTTACATGTTATAATCCCTGACCAATTTGGAACTGAATTTAACAACTCAAAAATTCAGTGTCAGGAATAGTGACTACAATACATAGTCATACCTAACACTAGGTTAAGCTATTGTCTAAGTCGTCACCTAGCAATAGTAACCCAACACATATGAAAGATCGTCACCTTTCATAATATAACACAAAATGAATGAGCCCATAAAGTCACACATATGACATCCACCTTGACTCTTCTCAAAAGGTGGATCCACCATGGATCATCCTAGAGAATGGAAACCAAGGTTTCCACCTTAGACTTGTTTATCAAGGACAAGAATCATTTACGATACAAAATGAAGGATCACTGAAGCTGAAAACTTCTTTTCAGCTAATGCTTTATTCCTCAACATACCAAGGTTATCTGAAAGTACACAATCATCTTTCTAGCAAGAGGCTTGGTAAGAATATCGGTCGTTTGTTCTTTAGTGAGGATGTACCTCCACTGAATTGCATTTGTTTGCACTATCTCATAGTCTTGGTGAATTCTGAGCTTACAAAGTGTACACCATCTTGACATGGTACACTCCCTCTGAATTTGTATGACCAAGATCCTGGGGTGCCAACTTAATTTGATCTTCTAGCTTCTCCCTCTAACATATAGCCTTCTCACATGGTAATAATCATAATTCTCTGCTAAAATTTCTTGATTACTAGAGATCCTCGGATGTCTACTGTTGCAGATCCTTTAACTTCTCCATCTGTCACGAAGGCATACCCTGTTTATATACTCAACTTAGTGTCACTACAGGATGCCACTTCATACCTTCCTTCCTGAGAGAACCAATACGAATAATCTGAATAGTCATAAGGTTACATCGGCTAGCATAATATGCATTTTGATCTTTTCCAAGGCCACAACATTAACACTCCCTCTTGGACTTGAGGGAAGATAATAAAGACTCTCAAGTATGATGTTTATCTCAATGAGTTGTACTCTCATGATGTATGGAATGCCTTAATCAAGGATTCTATCCACGTGCATCTCATCGACGATTCTATCCATGAGTTCCCACTACTATAATCTCAAAATTGTTTTACCTTCAATAGTGAACTCCCTCTCAACCAATATGATCGAGTTTGTCCAAGTTGACTGAATCATCTGTTTGCTTAGAAGTTAAATTTTTCCAACTTCTTGACCTTTCTGAAGATGTCAAAGATAGATTACGAATAGTTCATAAAGCTAAACTATCTCAAACATAAAAAAAATATAGAATCATACAAAATTTATTATTTAATGAATTACAAACTGTAAATTCGTATGGATTAATAAAACATGAGATACTTATCTTTTCAAATATATTCAAGTATTTCCTTTCATAAGGTGAGCCCATTGATACTCATACCCATTGTCCTTCTTCATAACATATCAGTTTCATTCGGATCCTTATGTTAATTTTCTTCTTTACAAATCACATCTCATTATGATAACTACCAATTAGATATTGACTTCATACATTATCGGTATCTTAACTTATCCTTCCCACTTCATCAAATGATGCTATGCATCATATAAATGATGTGTGTAACCAATTTACAGTGCTTTCTATGCCAATTTAAATATGCACATATGTTTTTCTGTCGTCTTCAATAATTATCTAAGTCATTCTCCTTATGTATTTCCTAAAATGTTGAATTCTCGCTGCATGTCTTTTTATCTTTTACTCTATTCTATTTTTTGTATTTTCTTTTCCCCCATTCTGTAATCATTATTTATAATATTTATTCTCTGTGAATGCCCCCGGATATTCATCTCTTGTTAACACTGATATATATACTTTGACCATTGTTGATGAAATTGCAGAAACCCAGTCTCTGTTACATTTTCTTCCGCACAGATTTGGTCCTGATGATTAGAAGGAGGGCACTACTCTTGTTTTCCAGCCTCACTTCAATGGCTTATATTTGGGTCTCTCCTTTCTCCGGAAGTGGATCCTGGCTTTAGCAAAGTTGGAGAAGATCAAGAGAATGGCAGTATCAATGGCTTTACAGCCTCTGAAGATCTGTATGAACTCAGATTGACTGCCTTACAAGCTGCAAACTCATCACATGCTCCATATAGCCACTGCCCTTCTGGATTTGCTTTGAGGACTGTGAAAGGAAATATCTTTAAAGGTTCCTACACATAATCTGCTGCATCCAATCCCATCCTTTCACCTCTGCAGGCAGTGATCATTGCATTTACTTGTCAAGATGGAGGGAACTATGAAGATATAGTCCAGGCAGTTCTTGTGGAGAAGGAGGAAGCCCTTGTTCAGCAGAGTGATAAAACTTGCCCTGCAGAAAATAAATCCCAAATGCTCCTTTCATCTTTTCAATTGTTTTTTCTAATTATGCCTTAGTGAATTTTTCCATTGCTTGAATTTGAAAAGAACTTATTATTTCCTCTTAAAATCTCAGATTCAATCGGCTCTATCAAACAATCCCCCCCCCCACTTAGAAGAAATTGCAGCCAGCTGGAAGTGAATTGCCGTTTGTTTAAGACAAATTCATCACCAAATTCTGATGCCAAATTTGTGGGTAACCACTGGTGGATCGCTGCCTGTTTGAGATGAATTTTGCTGTTATTACGTGCAAAGATAATTTGCCATGCATTAGTGACAAATGAGGTGTATTGGTGATAAGATTGTGTGGGTTTGATATGGTGTAATATAAACCACTGACTTATATTTTGACTTTTATGACTTTATGTATATGCGAATTATAATTTTACTGATCAGTCTGAGGGGACCTTGCAGATCAATATGATCACTTGTCTGAGATGTTAATACTGTTTATGCAATATTTAGTGTTGCTCCTGATTGGCGTCGCTACTATTGTTCGTCTTGGCTTGGCTACTGTAGGTAGAATACCTCTTTTGTTTGACTGTTGTTCTCTCAATCTGAATATCGATAAGTAATTGATAAAAAGTTCCAGATGTAACAATTAAACTGATTAATAATATCCATTCTATATTGATTCTTCAATTTGATCAGCACCAATTATATTGAATATCCTATGATACTTCCCTGTCTTGACAAACCCCAACTGTTTTCTACCTATCTCTGCCCAATTCTTATCTCTGCTACAAGTGTAAGTGATATAGCTGTATCTGCCATTTTCTTACTGATAGTCGTCTTAGAATCGAACACTTGAGACAGACGACAATGTAAAACCAATATCATTTGGTTCTAACAAATATTCTAGATGTCATCAGATATAATGCATTGTATGTTTGTAAATATATGTCAACATTCGATAATAATATGATCTCCAATGTTTGCAGTTGTGTCAGTCTCCTAATATTGATCCGCCAAAAATATTGATAGCTTTTATTGTTATTGAGACAATTTATAATTGCAGGTAAATTATTATGATGTATCATTTTTTTACAATTCTTCAAGTCAGATAATTATTAATATCGCAGCATCACTGGAATTCTCTGTTAATATCTGAGTGTGGTGCAGTGTGATTCACTGGAATGAAGCCATCGTGCTTGGAATTATGATCTCCTTCCTGTGAAGATTTTTTTATTTTTTATTTTTTATTTTTTATTTTTAATTTCCTTCACGTTGGATGCCACTTCACATCCCTGTATAAATATATTCCCGCTATCTTTTGTTTCCACATAGGATGGTTGTAGGCTTTCGATCCATTGCTATACATGGATTAATGGTTTATTTTATTTTCTTATAAGTTAGGCTCTGATACCATGTTGTAAAATCAAGATCGTCCTATAGAGAATATATATGAGACTGTACTGAAATAGATTACCATTGTGATTGATCTTTTCATCAGCCATCAATATGCATTTATAGCCTTTGAATAGTCATGTCTTGAAGAGCCATGACCATACGTGGCTTATGCTACGTAGGGTCATGACCCTTCATAACCGATTGGTAATATTAACTATATTGTAACATATACAAATATCAAATGCTCTTAATATATATATATATATTATATATATATATATATATATATAATCGAGTATTAGATTAATATAATTATATCAATCAATTCGATGCTATATTTCAACAAGGATAGATTTCCCAACCTTTTTTGCAGCCCATAATTTTGCTTCCCTTGAATCCATGGTTTCTTCTTTGGCTTTGTGTGTTTGGTGACCTCCAAATAATCTCTAAAAGAGATGGCTGGTTGAAAATCTGGTCCTAAAGCTTAAAAATTAGTTAGTATTTCAGCGTCCTCATTATCATCTACAAGTTCCTCTTGTGTAGGCTCATCTTCTATATAAAAGTGGGCATAAAAGGTCTGGATTGTGATGAACCTGTGGATCTGCTGGTAAAATCCTCCTTGTTTTCTGCAGCTTTGCTACTTTCTTCCCTTTTTGTATGCACTAAAGTCTTCCCGTCTAATATGTTACGAACTAATTGACTTGGATAAAGATTGTTATCACTTAACAGTTTAGCATTTTTTAAAACATTTGTTTGGCTTCTTCATCACTTGATGATGGTGGCTGATCTAAACCTAACATTACCCCTTTCTGTTTTGCCAAGCTATGACCTACTTTTCCACACATGCAATCAACCCAAACAGACTGCCAAGTCTTGCAGCTCTGATACCACTGTAATATCCTCAAATAGGGATAATGGAAAAATAGCAATATGTTCTTTGAATTTCACAGTTGAATGCATTCAATTCTGAGTTCCTTTAACAGATTCAGTTTTGCTATTATTGTTTGCTTCCAATTGGCACATTAGTCATACAAAACTTGTATAGGAAACCATAACAAAAGCAGAAACTCAGAGAATATATCAAACCATTACCAAAGGATCCGCTAAGTCTCTTGCAAGGGTGGCCTATTCATCTTAAACATAGTCTCTACAGGATGCTATGGATTGATACACCTTCAATCTTGCTATGGGGAGTATGGAAGGAAAGAAATAAGAGGATTTTCAAAGGCAAACAATCATCATTGTCAACCCTCATAAATAAGATAGAAGCCTTAATAATTGAAGTAACAAATAACGGATTGGGTATCACTCAACATAAAGAAAAACCTTTCACAATCAAAGACAAGAGGATCAGAAAGAAGTGGGTGGGGCTTAAAATTCCCTCATTTACTAGTAAAGAGGGCCAAGCAACAATAGATAAAAGGAAAGAATGCAAATGGTCTCCTCCGGGAATAGGTTGGTATAAACTGAATTTTGATGGGGCTTCTAGAGGTAACCCTGGGAAAGCAAGGATAGGTTGTGTGATACATCATTAGGATGGTATGGAGATTGCAAGCTTGGCAAGACCAATTGGGGAAGAAACAAATAATGTTGCAGAAATAAGTGCTCTAATAGAAGGACTATTGCTCTGTAAAGACCTAAAAATAAGTAAACTAGAGATTGAAGGAGACTCTGCATTGACTATCAATGCTCTAAGATCTGGCAAAACACAGAATTGGCAATTAAACAACCTAGTAGGAAGAGCCTTAGAATTATTAAAATATTTTAAATCAACAACAATAAATCATATTTATAGGGAAGGAAATAAAAAAGCAGATTTACTAGCTAATCTAGGCGCTAATGGGGTATGGCAGGAGAAAGTAGGCATTGGGTAAGGTCGATATTATGAATCCTGATATAAATATAGGATAATAACAACATAGTAAATGTGGAGCTATTTATCTAGAAATTACATTATTGGGGGACTAAATTATAGAGGGTTTCCTTAACTAGTAAATAGAATCCAACTCATCCTGAATGTGGATAAAGGACTCGAGAATTTCTTCTCATAACTGAGGACTAATATCTTCCTTATAAAAGGAAGGCTCAATTTAGAAGTATTTTACTCTCCTGAATACAGAAAGAGATGTAATGCAATTTACAAGATACGTCAAAATTGGCCCTGGGCTGAAGTTATCTTAGGTTTACATTGATAAATAACCAATGTAGTAATTTGTCTTTATATTTTATAGGACTATACTGGTAAGATCGAAGTAAGTATGTCGTACCGAGGTCGAATTGGATAGAATAAGTTATGACATTAAAGGATGCCCTTTCCGGAAATAAATTTATGTCTGGATTCAGCACGAGCCAGATATTATGACATATACAAGGAAGGCACATTCGTGTAAGATTAATGATTACCAGCAAAGCCGAAGTTAATTTAATCTAGGATTAGGTCTATAGTGTTAGTTAACTAACCAAGCTGGAAAGTTCTAGTAATCGAAGAGATTTCTATTTAACTACAACAGGGCTACACTATGGAATGTCTATTCACTAATCTAAGCCCGTAGTAGTAGTATAACATGGATGCTCAAATAAGATTGAAAGGGAAAATAAGGCAGATGGACTTTTTAGGAGAGGTAAAGTCTGATAGGATGAAGAAAATTACAGTATTCCCCCATAATCTGGTAGTTAGGGTGGTTCTGAGAGTTTTACGGGAAGATTATATATACAATGATGATAGAACTAGGGCAAATTTTGATATTGCGTTGATGTTTGTTGTCGTATCCTTGCATTTCGAGAGGGATAGGGAGATGGTGGCAAAATTATGTCAGAGTATTTTCATAAAGATATTCCGGTGGACTTAGATGGAGTTATGGTTAACATCGATGAGGACTTAACAATTCCCACACCGAGGCATTATGATCAGTTTATTTTGAAGGGCAAGCTGGTTCCAAGGTTCCCTATATTAGAAACAGATGAACGGGGAAATTTTGAAGTGCCCATTATAGCCAGGAATTTAGAATTCCTTATGGGACTAATGCATGTGGAGAGGCCGAACAGAAGGAGCTGGTTTGAAGATTATCTGAAAGAAGATAAGGTGGATGCGGAGGACGATGAGGTAGACTTTCCAAACGCTACCTTCATTGCCAAAGAGGGTCAACTAGATTTGAAGCAGGGTGGCTTGAGGGATGATGACAGGAAAGGCAAAAGAATCAGAATTGAAGATGCTATCAGCTTGGATGAGGAAGCGCCATCAATGGAGGCCCAGGGAGCAAAAGGGGTCAATGATCGTAAACGGAAAAGTATCAAGATGTAATTAGGCATCTTTGCCAAAATTTTGGTATAATATATTTTCGAATATATAATATATAGATGGTTGTTAGGTGATATGGTCTTTGGCTAGGGCTGATAAATTTAGTTTTAGTTTTATATCGAAGAATAGATATCACATTGTAAATTTTGAGTCTCTGTGACAAGGAAGCGGCTGCCATGGGTTTAGGACTAGAGGACAGATCTAGGGCTGGCTTCAATTTTGAGTTATCTGTGACTGTAATGTAAATATAGCACCGACATTAATACATAATATGATGTTAAGCTTTTCTGGATTCACTATTATTTTCTCTGGTTTGGGAATAGGATCATTTTGATTCATAATGTTGTAAGTTTATCTGTTCAATCTCAAACGTTTAATGTGTGCTGGCTCATATATGAAGTTTGCAAGTAAGAATCTTCTGTATTATGGCAAACTAAAGGAGACAAGGACACAGAGTGTTTTGATCCAAGACTCAGGAATTAAAGATGATTTTGTCAGATATAGATAATTAATAAAATTATTAACATCATGGGCAGACCATCTGTTAAAAAGATAAAAGACTATTAATCATCTACATGAAGAGCTCTTAAGACAAATAGGGCTCAGATAGTCATTATAAATTTATTGACTATTTAATCCTACAAAGTCAGGTAGTAGAATTTCTCCATGGAAGTTCGCAGAAGGAAGCTCGGCAAAGTATGATTCAAATTTCTTTCCTTTGTTTTAAGAATAAAAATTGAAGTGAGGAAGAGGGGAGGCTTGAACACCATTCCTTTATGACTTTGGTAGTTATACTGCTAATAAATAACAACTTTGAAATATATCTCTAGTTGACAACATTTATAAGACTCTTATATCGCTTCTGGCATTCTTAGATACATGTTTCAGCACTAAATCAATTCCTGGTGATCAGTTGTTAATCTAAGATTATAAGGCAGAAGAAATGAACCCTAGATTTGATAGTCAATGAAAATGTATACATTCCAAATTAGATGATGGGATAATAGATGGTTATCTGAAAGTATGAGACAGAGGTATAAATGGTCATAATACAACAACAGCTATTCTACAGGTATAGTATCTTGGTACTAATGCTTGGCTTAAGAAATGGCAGGAAACATGCAGAAGTTATACAGGGACACAAACTCAGAGGACTCAGGTAATTTCTTTTGAACTATAATATTTCCAAAATTCGGCCTCAGCTGCTTATCAATCAAAATAAATAAATAAATAAAATAATCCTTATTTTTCCAATTCAAATATAAATACCTCATACAGCAAATATCTTTATTTTCTGTAAATTTGTCTCTACCGGAGACTTCACAAATTTGGCTCAGATGTAGACTCTGTCACAAATCCACTCCCAAGAAGAACTAGGTTTTCGTCCAACCCTTCTACTAATCTTCTGCAGGTTTTTGTCCTCCAAGATTTGCTTTATGCAAAGCTTCATACAAATTATCAAATTCAAAAACCATGATTATTTCCTCCATCTAGCCTCCTTTTAAAGAACTCCAAGAAGCATCTAGAACATTAGGCCAACTTGGCCGACCTAAAAAATAATAATATTGTGGAGAACTTTTATTTAATAAAGTGAAATTAGAAAATATTTTATTATTTTATTAAATTAATTAATATGAAGTCATCAATTGATTATTTATTTTATTTTTTGACAACTTAATAAAAACTAATTTGATTAATTGTCACTTCAAATCAGGGACAATACAGCTTTTCCCTTATTAAAGTTTAGGGAGCATTTGATAAGAAAGTTGTGACTAGAGTATAAGCATATAAAGGACAGGATGAGAATCTTGACCTAGGTTCAAATACTGTTCTTAACTCGTAAACAACTCAATTTTGTTGTAATTATGCATTGAGAATGTTAGAATAGTATAATTCAAGTCTATTGTTAACTTTTTTTGGGTGTCTTTTATATTCTTTTGGTCTGTTTCTGTTCTTTCCTTAATTCAATTGCATAGTATGGAAAGTTCATACAAGGGTTGTTACCATGGCCATGACTGTTACAGAACACTTCAGGAAGTGAGCAATGTTCAAATTCTTCTCTTACTTGTAAACAACTAATTCCATCATAAAAATATAAAGGAATATTAATCTTTGCAAATTTACTATGTATTGTCCACTTTTTCACATATCTCTTGTACATTTTTTGTTATTTTATGGTCAACCCTTGGTTTTCCTTAGACAAACCATATCAAAAATTCAGTGAGTTTTTTTACTATGGGTGTATTGGTAATAAGAACACTGCAAGGAATGTTATCCAGATTCAATTTCCCCTCATACATATGAGCAACTCGATTTTGTAAGAAAGACATGACAATTATGTTAATTTTCTTTAATTTTAAAAACCAGAAGTAAATTTTCCAGGGTTATCATACTTTTGTATATGCCAGAGGTCGATTCATCTATCTTTTACTTATTAACTATTGCTTCTTTTTCCCCATACTTAAGGTCTAGCATATGGGAACATCAATATAGCCGTTGTGACCATGGGTGCAAAGATACAAGAAGCCTGAGCTAGGTTCAAATTCTGCTCTAACATGCAATCAACTTACTTCATTTATTAAATGTAAACTTCACTTTTTTCTGTGCCTACCATACTTTCTCCATAGTTTTCCAGCCAGCCATTTTTAACTTATTTGAAGGACACCATATTGAATAATTTAGTTGCTACCATGCATTAATTAATTTGTGCATGAGTGTAATGGTAATGAAGATACTCTGAGGAACACAAACCTAGGTTCAAATTTTGCTTAACATGTAAACCAGATACATCTATTGCAAACATGTCTAGAATATTATATTATCATAACTTTAAAGTACAATTCACCTTTTTGATGTATCTATCAAATTTGTACTGCATTTTTCGTGCCAATCTATTTTTTGTCTAGTTAAGGTCCATTATACATTGCATACAGCGGTTCTTACCACGAAGGAGAAGATAATACAATCCTATGAGCATTAACTTAACTGAAATCGTGCTCTAGCTTGTAAACAGCTAAACTTTGTTGCCAATTTCTATCTAGAATGTTAAATTATCGTATTCATGTAAGTGTGCCAGTATGAGGTATGGGTTTGGGTAATCTTGGCTATTTTTGCCAGCACCAGCCCATCACAAATATTCGATCTAAGAGATCCTTCATGGGCTTAATTTTTGTTTTTTTTCTCCCCTTGGTTCACCATTTTGCATTTTATATGTTGGAGGAAGCATAAAGTTAGATCTAACACTTTGTTATTTCAAAAGTCATGTTCTGTTGACAATTTGTTCAAGTTCCTGAATGGGCATCGGGTTCCGGAACCTCACTACACTCCCGATTAAAGAAATAAGTACAAATTTGAGCAGCAGTGGAATTCTTGCTTGGCTCTGGAACAAGTGTCAGAGTCCGACGGCCTTTTTGGAGCCAAGGCATTGGCATCTTTCTTGTTTCATTGTTTGACAAAATGAGTTAAGTTCGGGAACCATCGGGAACTCTTGGCAGGCCCCACGCTCGGTTTTGGAACTCTTGTTGGAGTCCAACAAGAGTGATGGAACTTCACAACAAACAACAGCAGGAGGTTTCGATGAGACAAGTCTCTTGTTCTGTCGATGGGCAGTTATCGATATAGCTAGAGTGGTCTATTTAATCCAGGAGCATCCCATCGAAGTGCTTTTATCAAAAAGGTTTATCGATGAGACATTCCTTTTGTCTTATCGATGGATGTTTTCAGCACTGCAGGGACATTCATTGTGGCCTCTTTCTGTCACTTCTGGGTTCAATAATTCACAGAGAGATCTAATTTTTCTGATCTGATTCATCTAATTCTATCCTTTTACAACCTAACCCTAGTTAGGGTTTGTACCTCATGTATCAATCGGAGTTATGCCTAATCTATAAAGGCAAAGTTTGTACATATCTTAAGGGTTCTTCTTTGATTTTCTTTTGCAGTAGCTATGCTTTGCTACTGTAATTTCCTTTTGCCATACATTAATAGAAATCTTCATTTTTACCTTTTCTTGCCATTCAATATCTTGTGCATGTTTTTTTGTTAATATTTTTGAGCCAGAATAGCAAATCAGAGAGTCGATACCTTAACCACAACACAAGAACAAAAGACACAGAGATTTACCCTGGAAAAACCCTCTTACTCGAGAGAAAACCCTAGCCACACCCAGAAAAAGATTCTCTTTATTAAGTTTCTCAAAACAAAATTCAAAATCTCTGCTCCTTTCAAAGTCTTCAATACTCAATGATTACACATGATCAAAGTTCATAAAAAGACAAAAGTATCGCAGCAAACAAGTTACCATACATCAATCACTAGAATCTTAGAATGCAACCTTTCCACACAATTGGCAAAGATACAAAACAGTATATGCTGCTCATGCACCCAGCAGAGATCATAACTCACGATACAATGAATGTTCTCTCTTCAGAATTACAAAGAATGCATAAACTGCTCTGTAAGAAATCAAAAAGAACAACAGCAGCGATCCATTTCTTTTAGCAATAATCACCAATATATATGAATAGACAATCACCGTCTATCCAAGAAAACTGGAAGTTATACGAACAGTCACCACAAGAATGAACACAACCATACACGATGCTAATGAGGATACAAAAACGGCTTCAATAAATGTGAACTGACACTTACAACAAAAAATCAATCGGTGCCAACTGTAGAGTCCCTCGAAGAAGAGTAATTGTTAGCCATTATAGAACAAAATTGACGTCTTCAATAAAAACCGATAGTGACAAAGCATTCACGGTGACCTGGCAACAACAGTATCACTGAATCAATGCCAATAATGCAAAAAACCAATGATACTCATAAATAACCGGAAGCGCTCCATATATCATTAATTAACGACAACTCTGTCGACAGTTTAACATTCGCATGATGCAAAGATCTCTATCGCTGCTATAAAACTTAGCATTTACCTTGTGTTGAACGCTTCTTTCTTGTCTTCTAAGTTTATATATTGTGTCAAATGTGTTCATAGAGGTTAGATTGTGAAGATTGCTCTTCCTTTCAGAATCTT